>JWJB01010882.1:0-13067 GCA_000812895.1 Rutstroemia sydowiana | reverse complement strand
TGCCGTCATTAGATTGGCTGACAGGGTAAGAGAAGCTCCAATTCCAAGACCATTCAGTTATTCAACCATCAACACAGTTCCAGATATTTAAAAAGCTGTTCAAATCTTTATAACAAATACAAATTACTACATTACATTTATTAAATTTTCTACATTTCTCTTTCTCTTTCTCTTCTCATAAAATAATCCTTCGAAATATATCCAAGCAGGACACTTTTCAATATACACAACAACATGGAAAGTCAAGAAGCAACCCTTATTGACTCTACACCCCTCATTCGACCAGCAGAACATGAACGTCAAAAGTCTCTTGAGAAGCTTTACGCAGACAGACCCACCCCTCAAGAATTAAAAGACCGTCACATTTTACTCGACACCGATGCCGCACCGTAAGTTTCCTTCCATTCTATTGAGAATTCCTACCTCATATATCATATAATTGTATTAAGGATATCTATGCTGACTGCGGGGTAAATAGAGGACTTCAAAAAGTGCAACATGAACTCGAGCAACAAAGAATCTCGGACAGTCTCAAGAAAGGCCTCGAGAAGCGACCCACGAAAGATGATTTAGTTGAACGTATGCTTACCTTCCATTTTCTCTTTCCTACTCTAGCTATTATTGTATTATTTTAAAAGTAATCTTGCGTTTTAACATTTTTCAAAAATAACAATAGGCAATATCCTCCCTTCCACACACGCAGCACCAGGTATCCAAGCCCAGCAAAAAGAACTCGAGAAACATATGAGAGCCGACAGTCTTAACGAGAAGATCTCGCATCGACCCAAACCCGAAGAGCTGGTTAAGCAGGGTGTTTTGCATGAAAATCCTACTGATGCGGACGCGGCGAAATTATATGAGGAGGCTATTCAGGATGAATACGCTAAAAGGGAAGGCGGTGCTTAGATTCCTCTGATTTGATCGGATGAGGAAATTCGACGATGACAGAATGAGATGAAGGAGTTCTGTGAAAGCTTTCGGTGGTGAATTAGTTGCTCGGCGAATTGATTTGCTTATTGGGATTACACACATGCATGCATGAATGAAGGGACGAATTTGCACGGGGCATGAACGAATGGGGTCGGTTAGGAAAATGCTTCTCGATTTGATTTGGGGGTTCTCAACATAGCAATAAATGATACCGTTTGACAAATTACCCGTGCTGCATCCCTCAGTGGTGTAAATTTGTTTCAGAAACGATGAGATGAACGTCGGCAGCCTGGTTGCACAATGCGGTCTCCCAACATGTACAAGCAATGACCTTCCATATCGCATAGTCGAGAGGTCTTTTTATCTACTTATCTATGGTACAATGTTATCCCAATTTTCATCCATTTCCAGTTCATGCCTTCGTCAGAACAAGTTTTGTGCGCCCTGCAAATGCCATATATCTATAGTTTTACACTCCCGGTTTCATCACAGAGAAGCACATATCACCCGTTCACGTATTTTCATCTCTCCTCCTGCCATCTATCACTTCTTATGTCTGGCGGCTTGTAACTTCTCATACTTTGCAATAAGTTCTTTCCTAAATTCGAGTATTAGCATAAGTTGGGGCTCTCAATCAGATAGTGCAGCACGTACTGTAACTGCCCTGGGGCCGGGCTATAATGACTGAACTCCATCCCAAACTCTCCCTTTCCTTGCGTAGCGGCTCTCAGTTGCGAGCTAAAACCGAACATAGCATTCAAACTGCAATCCGCGACAAGAGTAAAGTCTTCAGGCCCAATCTCTGTGTCATTGATAATCGCATTCCTCTTGTTCAACAATCCAACAATGTTACCTTGAAATTCATTGGGTGCTGTAATGGTAGTCTTCATGAGGGGTTCTAGAACCTGTGGTTTAGCTTCCTTGAAGGCTTTACGGAAGGCTTGCTGTGTAGCATTTTTGAAGGCCATTTCGGAAGAATCCGTCATATGTGTAGCTCCGTCATTGACCACCATGTGAGTTCCGAGGACAGGATGGCCCAGAAGCGGACCCTTCTCACAAGATGCCAGAAATCCTTTCTCACAAGCATACAGATACTTGTCGGAAATGGAACCTCCAGTTACTTCTTCCTGGAAAGTTGATGGAGCGTAGCCATTAGGACCTGGCAAAATAGGCTCCACAAATCCAACAACTCGGGCGAAATCACCCGCACCTCCGGTTTGCTTCTTAAGGGTGTGGTCGAATTTGACATGCTCAGTAATAGTTTCTCTGTATGCTACCTGGGGTTGACCGGTTTCAACCTCAACTTTATACTCTCTCCGCATTCGCTCAACATAAATATCAAGATGGAGCTCTCCCATACCTGAAATAATGGTCTCCTGACTTTCAGAATCAACATGTACCCTAAACGTTGGATCCTCACGCTGAAATCGGCTCATAGCCTTACTGAAGTTCGCAGTATCTTTGTTCGTTTTTGGTTTGATCGATAGCGAGATGACAGGGTCTGGTACGAACATCGACGACATTGAGTACGGCAAGCTACCATCAGTGAAAGTGTCTCCAGATGCACACTCAACACCAAAAACTGCACAAATTTCACCTGCGCCAATTTCAGGAACTTCTTCCATCTCATTGGAATGCATTCGTACAATTCTAGGAATCTTTACCCTCTTATCGGTTCTAGCATTGAACACGTTCAGACCCTTTTTCAATGTACCTTGGTAGACACGAATATAGGTCAATTGCCCATAATTGCTTTCTTCGAGCTTGAATGCTAGACCAACGAATGGTAGCTCATTATAAGAAACAAGCTTGACTGGAGCCTCGGCTCGTCGCTTGTCAAGAGCCAAATTCTCTACTTCTGCAGGATTTGGCAGATAGTCACAAACGGCGTCAAGCATGGGTTGCACTGACTTGTCGCCCAATGCACTTCCCATAACTACTGGTGTAAATTTTAAATTGATAGTTGCTCTTCTGATAGCAGCTTTCATCTGTTCTGGTGATGGGGTCCTCTCGTCCAAGAAAATCTCGGCAATCTCATCATCGACATCCGCCAGTGTCTCAATCAGAAGTGCTCTCTTTTCTGCGCACAATGCCTTGAGATCTTCAGGTATAACATCGGTCTCTCGGATAATTTCTCCCTTCGGTCCATCGTTGTAGATAGCCTTCATTCTAATCAGATCGACAACACCTTGGAAACTGTCCTCTGATCCAATGGGAACTTGTAATGCAGCTGCCGGTATGCGCAATTTCTGGTTGATTTGCTCGACCGCTTTGAAAGGATTTGCACCCATTCTGTCCATCTTATTGATGAAACTAATACGTGGGATGTTATATCTGCGCATTTGCCTGTCGACGGTAATGGTTTGACTCTGCACGCCACTGACAGCGCATAATATCATAACTGCTCCATCCAATACTCGTAGAGCCCTCTCAACCTCGATCGTAAAATCAATATGTCCGGGTGTATCGATCAAGTTTATGTGGTACTTTTCCTCTTTCCCATCTTCAACCTTTTTCCAATCACAGAACGTGGCTGCAGATTGGATTGTGATACCCTTCTCCCTCTCAAGTTCCATAGAGTCCATTTTCGCACCGACAGCATCCTTCCCACGTACTTCGTGTATAGCATTAATTCGTCCGGTGTAGAAGAGAACTCGTTCAGTGGCGGTTGTTTTGCCACTATCGATATGTGCCTATGACAACAGCATTAGATGTTTGTATCGCAGATTCCAGTACATCACAAACGCACAGCAATGCCAATATTCCTAATTCTCTTCAACCTTTCCCTTTCTGCCGCGTTAAGATTGTCAATAATGTTCTTCTGTGTCAGAGCCGACGGGTCGGCGGCAGCTTTTTGTAATCTGCAACGTAAATAAAATCAGCATATGTGCCGCCACCCCATAAAACCATCCGATCCATGGCACACATCAGTTACCAACAGCGGCAGTAACATATTCCGTACAATTCGAGCTCATTTTTCAAGTATCATCTTTTCTTGGAGTAAATTTCGTCGCGCCGAGGAAGACTACCAATTGAAACAATGTTGGGCATGCGGAACTTACACAGCTTCCGCGGTAGCAGCTCTTATTATCCTCGTCTGGGAAAAATGCCTTCTTTCTGGTAATCCAGCTCCAAGAGTTACTGCCCTGTGCCCAAGTCTTTGAACAGATGCATTCAAGCACATGTTTCTCGTCCTTGGTGCACATCCACGTAACAGCCCAACGCGTGCTTCTGACGAAGCCACAGCGCGGGCAACTCTATACATACTCATTGTTGCTGAAGCTGTGGTGGAATAATTCGATCACTTCAATTCTTCCACTCAACTTTTTTTTATCGATATCGGGCGGGCGGGCAACTTTAGCCGATCTCGATTATTGAGAATCTGATTGGACCATAACAACGAAAATGGCTCCGCTTAAAATACCCTATCTCATTCATGTGACAAGGTGTGTAAATCGCGTTGGAAGCTTCGCGTTTTCCAACTACAACATATTTAGGTATATGCGAGTGACATGGATCTCAAGACATGGCAACCGGATCGACGACGCCTGGCGAGAAGGATGATAACGAACATAAGTCACTCAAGTATTCCCTACTTGGGCCATCTCTTACAAAATCCGGACAGGATGCGGTGGATCAGTCAAAGGTATGTGTGGCGAACCGCGGTAACTGACAATGACTGGCATGTTGATTTTGTCGCTTGTGTTAGGTCTCCGAAATAATATATAATGCTTCGAAGGGATCTAAATACTTCAATCACGAAGAAGTTCGCGACAAGACATTGACACTAAAGATCGAACGAATTCTAGCCAAGAAGGCAGAATTGGAGAAACTCGACCTAGCGCACGATCGCCGGCGAGCGGATACTGCCATTGCGGAGCTTGAGCTCACTCGAGATTTGACACAAACGATTGTTCACATTGATTGCGATGCATTTTATGCCGCAGTGGAAGAACTTGATCGGCCTGAACTGAAAGATGTTCCGTTTTCTGTTGGAAAAGGAGTTGTAACTACATGCAATTATCTTGCAAGACAATTTGGAGTTCGAAGCGCAATGGCAGGATTTATAGCAAAGAAGCTTTGTCCGCAGCTTATCCAAGTCCCTTTGAACTTTGACAAGTATACTGCGAAGGCACAGGAGGTGCGAGAGATTCTGGTCGACTATGATCCCAGATTCGAGAGCGCTAGTATTGATGAGGCGTACCTAAACATCACTGAATATTGTCAAAAGAATGATATTAACCCTGAAAATGCGGTTGAGCAATTGCGCCGGGAGGTCCATGAGAAAACGAAGGTTACTATATCTGCGGGGATTGCGGCCAATGCCAAAATAGTTAGTAGCTTTCATAGGATACTCTCGATTGAGATTGCATCTATATTCGAATCGCCAGATTTAATACTTCATTGAACATTCGTACTGATGCAAAACTAGGCCAAAATATGTTCAAATAAGAACAAACCAAATGGGCAGTTCCGCGTTTCCAGCGAGCGAATCGAGATCATGAAATTCATGCGAGACTTACCTACTCGCAAAGTCAATGGCATTGGCCGAGTATTCGAGCGAGAACTAGGTGCGGTAGGAGTAAATACCTGCGGAGATATATACGAAGTACGACAATATCTACCTAAGCTATTTGGAGAAAAGGCTTTTATATTCTTGATGCAGTGCTACCTTGGACTGGGAAGAACGAATGTCAAACCAGCTGAAGAGTATATTCGCAAGAGCGTAGGCACGGAAAGTACATTTGGCGATATGAATGATCGTGATGAACTCAGAAGCAAACTCCGACACACTGCGGAAGAGCTAGAAAAGGACATGCAAAGAACACAATTCAAGGGACGAACATTGTGTCTTAAAGTCAAATTGAAAACATACGAGGTCTTGACACGACAGGCTACTCCACCAAAAGCCATCTTTACTGCCGATGATCTTTATAAATATTCCCTTCCCATGCTTGAAAAGCTCGAGTCGGAAATTCCAGGTATGACATTGAGGCTCATGGGGTTACGATGCACGCATCTAGTCAGCATGAAGAAACCAGACACCATGGCTTTTTTCGGCTTCCGCAAACAAGAGTCGACTGAATCTAGCACTGTCGATACAGAGACACAAACGCGATCGTCACCATCGGGCATAAAACGCAAAGCCCCTCTTCTTGAAGACGACGAAGAATGGGAGGTCTGGCCCGAAGAGCTCTTGTTTGAAGATGCAGAGCGACAAGAGCGTGAAGAAGAATTTCAAGAGTTAGAGCATCTTAGTCAATTAGAAGAAAACGATCCACGACGCCACCATGGCAAAGAGATCATACCAAATCCGAAACCCAAGTCGAAAGAGAATAATGGAGCTGGCGTTGAAGCGGAGTGGTGGGATTGTCCAGTTTGTGAACGGCCACAGGCCTCAAACGAAAGGGAGTTTAATGAGCACATTGATTTGTGTTTGTCGCGACAGACCATTCGCGATGTAGTTCAAGAGACAACGGCAAATTCAGGATCGAGTAATATCAATAGTTTTAAAGCTTCGCTAGGAGGTGGGGCAAAGAAGGGCAGAGCTGGAGTTGAGAAAGGAAAGGACCGTAGTGGGACACCAAGCGATCCTAAGCAACGGAAGCTATGTTTTTGAGGCCAACAATATGTGATATACTTTTTGGTAATACATGGCACAATGAGCATAGCATTCGAGAGATTGAGTGACGAACTGATTTTTACGACTAAAGGTTGGTTGGATTCAGGAACAGGGTTACAGGATTCGGATAGAGATGCTCCATTTGAGTCTATGAATTTGAGTGTTCTAGTCGAGAAAGTCACATTGCTCCTCATTCAAAGTGAAGTTACGCATATGCTTGTGGTGCACTACTAAGACTAGAATTGACTGACACTATCTCGAAATTGGCAGCTCCTCAGCTGTTGTGAAGACCTGAGGTTCCCTTTCTCAACTCTCTGCGCCGAATGTGAATACGGCACCTTCTCAGAAGACAGCTCACTAATACACAATCTTCACAAGCCCAAACACTAACCAGAAAAGACATCACAAGATATACAATATATTATCCTACCCATTGACCAGGCTAAATCAAATGAAATACACAAAATTCATCACAAAATCCTACAATCTGTATCACTGATCACATACTATATAAAGGCCCCCTTCTTTTACAGACATCCAATCCACTATTACATTTCACATCATACTTAACCATACTTCTTCTCGAACTTTTTCAGAATCCCTGTCACGCCCTTTTCTAGTCTTCCAGCATTCTCCTCTAACTTTCCATAAGGTTTACCGCTCTTGCTCGGCTTATGCTTCAGCCCTTTGCTAGCTTCTACCTCAGTTGGTCGATATACTTGGTTGTGGATATTGTAATCATTCGCTAACGGCTGCGATTGTCCTTGCGGTGAGCCCCCGTGTTGCGCGTAATTATATTGTGAAAATCCACCAGGAGGTGCAGAAGGTGATGTGAGTGGTGCAAGACCAGGAGCAGGCGATTGCATAGGAGCCATCTGATGCTGAGGAGCAAAACCTGGAGAGAAGAGGCCTGGGGTTGGGAGACCATGGCCGTAAGCGGGGAAGCCGGGAGAGCCAGGAAAATTGGCATATTGGGTTGTGGGCGGGTTCTGGGGGGATATAGGTGGAGATGAGTATGCTGGAGGAGGGGGGCCGGAGGGACTCGGAGTTGGGTGCATAGAGCCTCCGAAAGCGCTAGAGGGTTTGTTATCTGTGGGTGGAGGCGCGAAGGACGGTGTTTGAGAAGGGAATTGTTGGGAGAAGGGAGAGCGGAGGGCTTCTGTTCGGAGGGTGGGAACATTGTTGGGAAGGGAGCCAGGGAAGTAGTTGGAATTTGTATGCTGAGGCGGAGAAGATGCCGTGAAACTGGGTTGGCGGTGGATATGCTGCGGTGATGACATTGAAGGGAATGTTTGCTGTCGTTGAAACTGCGACGGGGGAGAGAACTGTCCT
This sequence comes from Rutstroemia sydowiana, assembly GCA_000812895.1. Lineage (NCBI taxonomy): Eukaryota > Fungi > Ascomycota > Leotiomycetes > Helotiales > Rutstroemiaceae > Rutstroemia > Rutstroemia sydowiana. The sequence goes on along the minus strand of JWJB01010882.1, from coordinate 5,182 downwards.
TGATCTGATGTCGCTGCTGCGACAAGAGGATTTCCAGCCCCGTCTTCAGGTGGTGGTGTTTTCTCGCGGTGCTTAATTGCTTCGGGTGCTGCTGGGGCAGCAGGATTATAGGCCATTGGGACAAACGCAGCAGGATCTCTTGTTTGCGGACTAGAAGAAGCTGGTGGTCCAGGGAAATTGACATTTATTGCCGCAGGTGGCGAGGTTCGTGAGGTCTTCGTCCTGCCTTGTTGATATGAGGGGTCTGAAATGGCCACGTTTTCTAATTGTTGCACGACAGGACTCATCTCATCTGCATGAGAAGGAGGTGGCGCAGGCTCATCCTCGATTGTGAATTGGTGAGTGGGCAAAACTCTTCGTACCCCATTCATAAATGACAGTGCATCCTCCTTGTTCCAAAAGTACATGTCGATAGTATGTAATCTGTACATGTATTTATTCTCATTTCGAGGGTCAAAAGTAGGGAGGTGCCATTCTTGAGCGCCTGTCGGACTACTCCGTTGTTGTCCATTTAGTCCGTCAACAGTCAATGTGACGAGTGTAGTGTGTTTGTAGGAGTACTTGACGTGAGCAGAATCGAGATCTGTGGTTACACATGTTAGTAATGCAAGCATAATAGAAATAGAGGGTAACATACGCCCGCTGAAGGCATCTTGATATGAAGTTCCTGCGCTATTTGCCACTTCCAGCCGAGCTCTCCGCTGTCCTGCATTTTCAAAGAGGTAGACATAAGAGCCCTTGTCGAATCTATGATGGGGAGGTTTTGCTGTGGGCGGTCCATAATAGTAATGTATATCTGCAAACCTGTGAGGACTCAGATGAATGTTATGAAACACAAATGCAATTAGGCTGTACTTACAGAGTAGCTGCAAGATCTTCTCCTACTCGGGCTGCCATGATTTATCGGCCTGCGATTAATAGCAAAATGTATATAACTTGAGCGGAGTTTACGCAACGTAAACAACAATAGGAAAAACAATAGAATGAAAAGAAAGACAGAGAAATAAGTATTGAGAAATGAGACTTACGATCTTTTTGGATAATTACCGAGTAATATGCAGCATGGGGGAAAGCAGGTGTTGGGCGGCAAATACAGAAGGGTGGGAACCAATCACTACGATGAGAGGGGTGACAATCGTTAGTGCTTTATTGCAAGGTATAGAATTAGCCTAACCACGATTAGATAAGGCAAAAATAATTTATTTTTGGCTCTCCCCCAATGCGATAATTTGATATCAATGCTGCAATATTGTAAAAATCCCCATCAGCTATACTTCTTAATTGGATCGACTTGAATTGATAAAGTAGAGCGAATCCAGCATCAAGGTAATTTATCTCGTACAAGAAAGTACTATTTACTTCTGTCAGCTCATATTTCAACAGCATCTCGTTTCTATCTACAACTACAACGAAGGATATCTTGGTAAATTCGCTCAATTGTGCCCGCGCGGGGCCTACGAATTCGTCCTAGAGACCTCAAAAACTCACCATGTCTCTCGTTATCCTTGCGAACGTGTGCTCGCATATGCAAAATGCTTCCAAGGCGCGACTGGGCTTGACCTCCGTCCCCTCCACGAACATGATTCTCAAACTTACCCTCGCCCTTCAAACCTCCGGATTCTTGTCTTCGGTCACCCGTGCCGGTCTTACCCCTCCTCCTATGGATGAGCTATCTACATATGTACCAGAGAAAGTCACACAGGAAAATGTGGCCACGCGAAGGTTATGGCTTGGGTTAAAATATTGGAACAATGAGCCGGTGTTGAGTAAGATGACCATGATCAGTAAACCTACAAAGCGGATATGGATGGATGTGGATGGGCTGTCCAAAATTATCAGAGGAAGGGATGCGAACGATGTGCGAGGACTCACGAAGCCGGGGGAATGTTTATTTGTGACCACATCAAGTGGAATCATGGAAGCCAGAGAATGCGTGGATAGAAGAGTCGGTGGGATGCTTCTATGCAGAGTGTTATAGGGCTGGTTAGGAGAATTTGTAAAAGAAAAAAAAGGCTTTGGCCCATCAATATGGGAGCAGGACAAGTGTACAAAAGATAACCTGGTCTCATAATACCAGTCAACACCCACCAAACTCCGAATCACAATCTGAAATTGCTGCTACCATAACTTCGTTTTCCCGGCTAATACGGGAGACAAAGTATGTTTCTGATTACAAAGACTTTTAACAACAGGATACGAGAAAGATGCACCAAACTTTCGGAAAGAACCAATAGGTCCACTAGTATCTCTTAATCAATCAAATTGTCCTCCATTCATGACTCTTCCGCTAGAAGCTCTTCATTCGAGGTTGGTTTATCCCTACATCAACAAATGGTCAAGTATGCTACCTATCTTCTTATTGACTTCTAGAGTCTCTAAATGTGATCCACCAATATTTCCCAAGGTGGTTTAACTATCTTGCTTTGCGTTCCTAACTTCCCTTCCTACAGATCTACATGCTTGGGAATAGCTATGTCTGCTGCTATATACGAAAAGCCATGACAGAAAAAAAACAGGCTTCATCGCTGTTCAATGAAGAAACTGAGAGGCAAAAATGTGTTCTGTCCTGCTATACGGATCACATCTAATAATAAGTGCTAGGTTCAACGGCATTTACCATCCATCCTTTGTCACCATTGTGACTAAGATATCTAGGTTGTTCCGTTCATGGATAGCTTGTATGAAGGGAGATCTAGACCTTCGGGTATGCTCTCATAAACTCTCATAAACAAGAAGGCAATGGTCAGGCAATGGTCAGGCAATGGTTACATCTGCATGTGTGGAGATGTATCAGCCTCCTGCTACCCGTGTTGCTGGCTTGAACCAATACAGCTTGTACGACGTAAGGCTGTGGAGTGGCTATCCAATCTCGAAGTGCGAGAGACTCTCGGCTTTTGTATTTTGCGAAGGTCTGGGACATACTAGGCTGGTAGGCATTTCCTATTAAGTTCATCTTTAAATCCTAGCATTTATTTATCAAATTTCTAGAGCATTGAAATACTCCTTTGTATTTGGTCAGCATTTTCCATTACCTCTTGGTAGCTTTGGTGTGTGGTACCCAGCCGAGTTTATAACATGCGACCCGTGAAGACGTCGATCAACGAACTGGCATAGTTTGATGATCAGATTTACTAATAAGAAGTCAAAAGGTTGCTACGAGTATGGGATATTCTTGAGCTCATGCCCTTCTGAAGAACATTTTTTGTCACTTTGGTGTGTCCCGGCTTCAGATATATCTATAATATCTCTATAATATAACATGGGGTTGATTGTTTTTCCATTCCTGATTACCATACCAAGAAATTGGCGACTCATCTTTATACGCACCTGCTGAACCTTTCTTTTTCGAGGCTTGTTCTAGTCAGACCACTTTCGTCTCGCTTCAGGCGTTGTGTATCCAACGTCCTCCCTCCACCAGTGCTTTAAATGAACCGTGTAGTCATTGCAAATAGCGCCACGAATAGTGAGAACCTTCGGATAAGTGTAAATTTGCCCCGGCATGTTTGGAATTTACACATTTGTAATATGGATCATTTTATGTCATTGTGATGTTTGAACAGTGGCCAATTGGATACACACAATTTTTGGCAACTAGCGGTCGGGCCATCACCTCGGCGCCGCATATCCACGCAGCTCATTCTCGGGTTGAAGCTCACGGGATTCATCATCGATCCGAGCCTGGAAATCTTGGAGATAGATTATTCTTTTGATGCCAATGAATAAAGGCTAGCCACAATAAGATGTACCACGCAAAGCCGGAGTATTCCCCCAAGACATGCGGCTTCCCCGGCTCTGAATGTCGTCTTAATGAAGGATATAGAAAGGTGCCTTTCACGCAAAGATTCTATATCTCTGTTTGTGTTTTGACAATTGAAACATTCTTCCAGTCGCAAGTGCTTTTTTCATCTTTTTTTTTTCATAAATTAGTTTCTAACCACCAAACAATTCCCTGCCACCGTCGGTTCTTGATATACAGCAATATGGCTTATTGCGTCGGATCTATAAGTGGGCAGAGTGATGCAAATCTTCACATCAATGACAAAGTAGATGAGCAGGAAGCGAACGAGACGTTGAGAGTGGAAAGAGTATTTCCGATTCGTATTGAGACGAGTACAGGTATATAATACATTTATTATTCTCCTCAAGTGCTTATGCAAGGATATAGATGTCCAGAAAACATTCCATGACCTCGCTGCTAGGACAAGACAAAAGCCTCCAAATGTCGCAACACATGCAGCCTCGACTTCAAATTTGTCAGGCCATTCTCAATCTTATGATTCTGTCGGTATTGAACCTCCTAAGGTATCTTTAGGAAATGCTTGCCAGCCACCGTTGCCATCCGGACACACTCATATTGTGGGTATACCCCATGAACTCTCTTCGAATCGCCTGTCCACCACAAATCGCCTGTCCACCACAAATCGCCCGGCCATCCAACAAAATTTGCGCTGTGAAGATGAACCAATTCACGTCCCCGAGGCAATACAGAAGTTTGGGGCTTTAATAGCCCTTAGAGAAACAGAAAGTGGTCAGTATTCCGTACGTGTAGCAAGTGAAAACTCACAGGACCTAATCGGTCGCAAACCGAATGAATTGTTCGAGTTAAACTGCTTTACCGAATTGTTGAACTCCAGTGAGAAACATAATTTAGTATCTCGTATGAGATCTAGGAAAGAATGGCAGCGGAAGGAAGATTTTAAGGAATATCCAGATATCTTCACGGTCATGTTCACATCGCCTTCTCGTGCTGTTCATTGTGCATTACATTATCTTCAGCATTCAAACGTATTCCTATGCGAATTTGAGTCCAAAGACGAATTCTCGTTAGACATACCTCCCGACAATTCAGGCCTTCCTGATCAATCGGTCAATATTATCGATAATCAAGCTTCAAAGGAAGAGCGTGCCAAGTCCACTACCAGATACAGTAGACCACTCCGCACAGTCCAGAAAGCAAAATTAAAATTCACGGAGCTCGACCCCAGTGTAAAGCCCCCCTCATCCGAGCAAGACCTGCCTCGATCATTATGCGAGATTGAAGGCCATGAAATCTTCCAACTCGCATCCGAGATTCAGGAACAACTCAATTCGGCAACGTCCATACCTTCCCTATTAGATATCATCGTTGGCGTGGTCTCTGATGTGACCGGATTCCATCGTGTTATGGTGTATCAATTTGATG
>JWJB01010880.1:0-31171 GCA_000812895.1 Rutstroemia sydowiana | reverse complement strand
AAAATTAATGAAAGATATGATTTAATTGGATAAAATGAATTGACCAACCAATGATTACGATATCATTGCCTCTTTTTTTTTTTTACGCTCATCTCTTTTTTTTTTTGCCTTCTTTTTGCTTTGATTGCTCTTTCTTTTCTAGGTTGCTTGTGAAATACTTATCACATCACAATTTCCCTTTCCCGCCCGTTTCCTTCCGCGCCTTCTCAATCATAACATAACTTCATAATAGAGGCGTGTCGCTTTTTTACTTTATTGATTCTGAATCAATATACGTGTTTACTATATCTGAAATAATGAATATACGTATACAAAGTCTGATATGGAGTATTTTTTTTCATATAAAAGTATAAATCAATCAAAAGTTCTTTTTAAAAAAAAAAAAGACAAAAAGAAAAAACACTTTACCTTACAACTTCATACCTAGGTAAAAAAGATTTATTGAATAAATTTAAAATATTGAATCGGATCCCCTTATTTTAAAATTTTGCTCACTGGTCTCCTACTGATAATGGTTTCAGAAAATTAGGTAGGGGATATCGTTGTAAGCTTATATACTATTGGTTAACGAACGCGCCGGAGGATTGACTAAAGTGGATCATAACTACGGTGACCCTTTTGCATCTTTGAATTTTCGGTACTATAAAGTAATCTTGCCTCGCACCTTTCAAAAATTTCTGAATCCTTTTGGCGCTAGCGGTTGTTCGTAAAAATTGCCTCATTTTTTGCGACTCCAACCACTTACAACCTTTACTAACTTTTTTTTATCAACAAAATAACCCCCCACACACTTCCACATTCACGACTTCTTACGACAAGAAACTCTTTTTCGATTAAGAAGAATAATAAACAAATTCAACAATTCGAATCTTCTCCTCCTCTCCAATCCCATATACAATTTGCACAGACCATAGTGCTTTTTTTGTATTATACATTCATTTAATATAAACAAAGAAGAAGAAACGAGAAGATCGATCTTCCACCAAGTCACTATTTGCGACGACATCAAATTTTACTACTTGATCGACCAATACACACACACACACATAGCCTTGTGTCTCTTTCTATAACTCTTCTTCCACTCCTCATCGTCGCCTTGAGAATATTTTGCGCCAACGAGAAATTTTGAAAAAAGGGAACTCAATAAAATAGGTTTTCTTATTCACACTTTACTGATCAATCAACAATCACACGATATCAGTCAGTGAGTGGGTTTGTTATTGACAAAAGGACTTGAATCAAAGAGTTTTCAAGTACCAAGTCAACGACATCATCGTCGAGCAGTTTACTGTAGGGGAGACATTGAGTTGTTTATCTCCCACAAACGGTACGGTTATCTTATCTTTATTTAATTAATCTCAAATCAAAATATAAACAAACAACTTTCCACAACCAACCACTTCTCACTTTCAAAACAAAAAAAACTTCGCCTTCGTCAACGACTTAGTGCCAAGCTTTTAATTTTTCTGTTCTTTGAAAAAGATCTTCGCATCCTCGAAAATTCTTTTTATCCTTACCTCATACCTCTGAATCCTCGTTGCTCCACTCGCGTTATTCACTAATACTCTTTACCGGTCTCGATCTAACATTTCTTCTTACAAATAGACCTGCTCCTCTATCTTCCTTTCACAAATAAATCTGCGACAGCGAAATATCAACATGGAGTCCATACAAACACATCCTGCAAATGCTGCTCAGGCAACAACATTTATTGCGCCAGGTTCTTTGTCCTTTCCAGGTGGTGCTGGTGAACTCACTCCACCATCTTCCGAAGCTGATAAGCAAAATGTTCAACGAAATGGTTCAGTAAATGGCACTCAACAGCAGGTAGCTCAAGTTCCAAATGGAAATGGGGTGACTCCCGCGACTCCTGCTGCTACACCTGGTGCGACTCAAGGTGTCAGTGGTATCGTTCCTACTCTGCAGTATGTATAACCCCTTGCGCCTCATTATTGCTTCGTGAGGCTTATCTTGCATGTAAAGAAACATCGTTGCCACGGTTAATCTCGATTGCCGTTTGGACCTGAAGACGATCGCCCTGCATGCGAGAAATGCTGAATATAACCCAAAGGTACTTGCTGACTCTAGGCTTGCTATATCGCTTCTGTTTTTGCTAACCTACCCAGCGTTTCGCTGCCGTTATCATGCGTATTCGTGAACCAAAGACAACCGCTTTAATCTTTGCATCAGGAAAGATGGTCGTCACTGGAGCAAAGTCGGAGGACGACTCGAAATTGGCATCTCGCAAATATGCTCGTATCATCCAGAAGCTTGGTTTTAATGCGAAGTTCACCGACTTCAAGATCCAGAATATTGTCGGCTCTTGCGACATCAAGTTCCCCATTCGTCTAGAAGGTCTTGCGTCGCGCCACATGAATTTCAGTTCTTACGAACCTGAGTTGTTCCCTGGTTTGATCTACAGAATGATGAAGCCTAAGATCGTTCTCTTAATCTTCGTAAGTGGTAAGATCGTGTTGACTGGTGCGAAAGTAAGAGAGGAAATTTATCAAGCTTTCGAGATGATCTACCCTGTGCTTCAAGGTATGCTTGACTTCTTTGTTTATGATTCATTTGGCATTTGCTAACACAGCCAAGATTTCAAGAAAGTCTAGTTGCTTCTGCAATTTGCATCAGCGGTTCGATTATTCACCTCCCCTTTCGCGACTCACCGTACGATGTACCAACACCTACCCAATTCCCCCATTGTACAATTATTTCTTTTCGATTTCACGATATTACGAACAAAAGTTACATCTGACGAATACCGGATCATGACACAAAACTCATCTGGTAGTCATCATTTGTTTCCATTCTCATATTTATGCATTGCACCGGCGTATCAGGAGGGGAAAGAGTCAGAGAAGGGACTCTTTTATACATTTGTGCTCTTTTAGCATGCTTTCGCGTTACTTGTCCTTTTCAAAGAACATAGATTGCACAACACACATCACCTTCGACGGATGGCATGGTGCGCAGGTCATACGATGCCGTCATTAATTGCTTTTCCAGATAGTTAGTTTGCCCTCTAAGTATTGATCATCTGGCTCTTGATCAATACTGGGAGATAAGAAGAGAAAAAAAAAACCTCGCAGAGGAGAGTGGTGGAGGTTGCGAGCGATCCAGCGAGACCTTAAATGGTCAGTGATATTGATGCGAGATTCAACATTGTGTTGTTTCTCATCCTTTTTTAAAGGTTATAAGTGGTGATGACTTCATGGTTACTTGAGATTCTCTCATCTCATGGGCTATAGACGAATTTGAAGGTTTTCTTCTGAGTAGGGTGTTGAGTGGATCATGATATTCACGAAGCAAACGAAATGAGGCAGGGTCTTGCACAATCTGTTTGGCTTGAGAGATTCTTCATTCCATTGGTGTCTTATGGACAAATATTTTCTTCGCAGCATTATGCTTAGATTGAAAATATCAATTCAACATATCATCCAAACATGTCGCCGTCTAATTTCAACGCGTGATATATACAGTCTATGCCGTAATTTCTTTCGTGTGACTCACCTTTCCTTGACCACCATCTCACAACTTACTTTCTATTGCCATCTTGGACAACGTGAGCCCCTTCTCACCAGCACGACTTCCATCTCCGTCCCAAGTAGATGTGGTGTTATCTTTCCATGCCCATTTCCTCTCCCACTCACCCCCGTTGCCCTCCATCACATCCACAATCTTCTCTCCCAACACCGGCAAAAACTTGAATCCATGACCGCTTCCTCCAGTGGCAATAAACACTCCCTTGATCCCTAACCCACCCTCTTCTCTTGCCTTGTCGCAGTATGTAATTAAAAACTCCCCAGCAGGCGTGTCTGAATACCAGCACAGCCTTGTGCTTATAAAGGGTCGCGGTGATAAATCTGGCAAGAGATCTTGAAGGGCGGAAGCGGCTTCGCGCTGGGCTTCGACGGGAACTGCGTTTTTTGGATCGTCGTATGTGGTGCGTGGGAGGCTGACTGTTATTGTTTGTTCGGTGGGAGTATAAGAAGAAGAAGGATGTGGGTGGGGAATGGTAACTGGATTTGAATAGCCGTGTGCATGGCGTGCGATCTTGAGGATACCGTTCCGTGGTGGAATGATAAAATATCCAGTGCTCATATTGAGTAGAACAGGCATATTTGCATATTTCTTCTCCTCTACCGGAGTAACCTCTACGTATAAGAGGCATTGACCGGTTGCTTGGACCTGAGAACGCAGATCTAGAAACTTGCTGCTCCAAGCACCAGTAGCTAGGATTGTGAGATCAGCGGTGTAAGAATCTCCAGAGGATGTCTTTGCACCCAGCACCGTGGTTCCGTTTGCTGAAAACAGAAGAGATGTAGCTTCTGCAACAACAAATGTTACACGTCCGTTGGCAATCCGCTCAACTTCGTTGCGTAACCAAACAATTGAAGCTTCGGCATCGGCCCATCCAGATCGGTGGTTTATATATCCCCATTCCCCGCTTCCTGGCCCTGTCCCAAGTTTCGAGCTTATAGCTTCAGCGGTGGGGAGTTCCTCAATAGCATCTGTATCGCTGGCAGCACTCATCAGGTTGCTGACATTTACGAAGCTGTTGCGTACGTATTGAAGCCCGGTGTTGGAAACGGAAGTGGAAGTATGGGCTGTGATGCACAATCCGCTTTCGGTGTAGCGGCCTTCGCCACCAAGTTGATGGGGGGCTTGCTGGCGCCAGATCTCTTGACCGGAAGCTGCAAGTGATGCGTATAAAGGGTCTGAATAGTCGGCACGGATGATGCGGGAGGAATCTATGGATGACGCGTCGGGTGAAGGAAAGGGTGATCGATCGAGAAGAGTTATGTGGGTATTTGCGTAGAGAGGGCGTTTAAGCAGTGAGAGTGTGGTGGAAAGCGAAAAGAGAGAGGTGCCGAGGAAGAGGATGGTCGATGGGGGATTGTAGGGTTTGGTATTCGGATTTGTGGCGGACATGGCGGTGGAATTGGTAGAAGTGAATAGAAGATAAGAAAAGTTGAAACCTTTGTGCTCAATAAAGGAATACGATATGTGCCAACGAGAGAAGTTTGTAGAGATAATAGGAACGGATAGGAATCTCAACCTGGTGGGGGTATATAGAAAGACTTTCAAGCTTGAATTTTGTTCAAGAACTTTCTGTGCGAGATTATCCGATTTCCTTAAATAATGAAATGAAAATCGATCCGATGTAGGAGATATGACAGAGATGACAGAGAAGTAAGAAGAAGGGCGTAATGATTCAAATATTGCTCAATTGAATCGTATCGAATCACCTACAACGTCTGATGAGTCCTTATCAAAATGGAATTTGTCGTACGATTTTTAACTTGCTGGTTGAGCAGTAACTGGTGAGTTAGTTTGAACTTTGAAGAAATCTTCGGAAGTGGGAGTATTTGTTAGTAAGACAATTGACATATAGATACAGATAGATAGGTTGTTGGTGATGCGATTAGAACCCTACCATATCCACCAAGTGCGTAGAACTATAAACTATATTATTTCCATCACGATAATACCTAGGTAGCCCTAGAAATCCAGTCTTCTGCATAAATGGGAATCATACAGTATTTTGAAGCTTCGATTATCCTCGGTATTAAATTAATTTTAATAAATTTGTTTGATAGTAATCCAGAATAGAAATTATGAGGTTATTCGAATGATGAATTTGATAGAAGAAGATAAATTAAGAAGAAGAAGATGATGATGATGAAGGAGGAAGAGATGTGAGAGAGAAGAGAAGAGAAGAAGAAGAAGAAGAAGAAGAAGAAGAAGAAAGAGAAGAGAAGAATAAGGTGGAGGAAAAGAATAAAATAGAATGAATTGACTGATAATTTCTTTGTGGGTTCAAGAAGAAAAGAAGGGGGAGGAGAGAGGAAAGAAGATTGGGGGGGGGATTTTAGGATTGTTTTAAGATTGACGTTCTTGAACCCTCATGCAAGTGAAACAGAAACAAGTACAAGTTAATAATAAGTTCAAAGTTTCGCTTATTAATATTAATATAAATATAAATATAAATATAATATGTTGTGCAACTAACATGCAACACATACCAGTACTTTAAAAATATAACACAACATAATACTAAAGTGACACAACTTTCTTAGGTACATTGGTTTGATCTGATAACTTGAAAGTATATTCTTTGATTACGGTAATGGCGGCTAAGAGTAAAAATCTATTTGAGAAGCTTCAAGTTACATCCGGATATCAGTTCAATTCGGCTCACCTCGGCCCGGTCTCAATGTTGCTTCATTGGAAAGGGGCAGGTAGGTATGGTGGTGGGGTGAGGTGGCTTAAAATGTCTCAACTCGCAAATATGAGAAGAAATTGAATAATAGGAAATGGTGAGAGATTTTTGTTAGAAATTGACGCGTTATTGATAATCTCCTGAGAGAAAATGTAATTAAATGGTACCCCAACTAATTTTATCTTTTGCCTTTATCCTTCTTTCTTCCTTATTCTCTCACTTATTGTGTACTTGCCATCGCTGGTTTTCAATATTTCATTCGTAATCTATATATAAATATCTTTATCACTATATCTTCCACATACGACCATAGATCAAGGAGAATTGGGCATCCCGTCCGCTCTGCCATACACAAGCCTTGAATCGGTGGATTAGTAGTTGGGTGGGTGACCACCAGCGAATCCCCACTGTTGTATGTATTCTTATTCTTTTACCTTTTTGAACGAAGAGCAAGAGGAGCAGGAGAAGAAGAAGCCGAGTAAGACGTGCAACAAAACTTTTCGGGAAAGCCAAGACGAGAATTAAGAAGTGAATTTACTACTTTCTGAAAGAGTGCGGAGAAGGAATGTTAGCAATCAGGCTACCCGCTCTCGTTTTAGTATTCGATCTTTTGCTCTTACGTATTTGAAGGAGACAGACGATAAAATGCCTCAAATCTGATTACTTTGGAAGCAGTCTAACTGTTAAAATTACGATCAGCTGCGTAAATGAGACGTGATGACTTGGCACCAGTGTGTTGCTGTTACGCTGGTTTAGGTAACAATCTCAAATATGCCAATAAATCTCTCAAGTCCACAAATACATCAAGATTCCTCCTTCCCATTCATTTCGATCATTCCACGCATCCTTTATTATCTGTTCTCGCCTCGATCCCAACAAGTGTTCGCAATCATTGCCAGAACTTATCTATAAATTTTGTTGGTTCTGACATGAATTAATCAACTGAAAGATGTAATGAGGTGCTCGCCTTCGCTCGACTTCCATAATGTACCATTCAACCACGAGACACTTAGTAGTAATTCCATGGAAGGTTCTGCGCTCCGTGGGCAAACTGGGCGAACATGGAATTATTCCATCCATGCAAAAGAAAGCTTCCCAAGTGCGGAACAAAGAACGAGTACTGTAACCGACCTCTATCTCAATCATTGTTTCCAGATTTGTTGAGCAAGCGACAAATCAAGGAACAGTGAGGACCTCGTTACTGAGTGCCTTGGACCTGGAGGAAACCAAGAACTAGTATGATTCAAGTGTCCCTCCCATTCAACAAAATTCACACGAGCACAGATTTCCAAAAATTCTCTAGCATATTGCATCTCTGCATCAATTCCCAGAAGTATATGATAGCAACTGTTGGAAACTTGGGATTTTTGATAATCAGCAAAAGGCATACATCGGTTTTCATCTACTGTACAATTTACACGTACGAGCCAAGAATGTGCTTGAGGAGTTGGCATAGCCACATTATCACACATCCCCTCTCACGAAATATTTTTGTGTTCTACACCAAACCTCATTTTGGAAAGCAAATAAAAAGTAGCGCAAAATGCTAGCTCGTATATTGCTTGATATAAGATAGCCAAGGGAAGATGTGTGCTGCGAGACGGCTTATTCGCTGGTGAGGAAGGTCACAAGGCGGCGCAGCTTGGTCTTTGAACTCTCGAATATTCAACTGCAGCACCAAGACTTTCATCCCATCACATCACATATCAACTCAACCAATTCAATGAGCGAACCAATCATGCCCACAGTTTTCCATCCGAAATAAGTTTTGTTGCACGTCTTACAGAAAACCTCCCTTTGCTTGGAGCGCAAAAGGGTAAAATTCCCTTTCCCTTCTGGGAGTTTTCATTTACTGTACCTTTTTTTGTCCAAGTTCGCGTACCTAACCACTCGGCCATTGTGCCAACGTTTTAATATATGAATTTGTGGCTTATTACAGAACATAATATACGCGAAAGTGAGGTCGAGGAAACTATATTTTTAGCCCGCCTCGCAGACCAAGATAATTGGTAGATGGATGGCAAACGGTGAATTGAGACGACCCTAAAATGCGGCCAACTTCGCTATTCACTCTTTCTCTGTGAGGGATATCATGAACTGATATGTCTCGTATGCAGATGTGAAATTGCGGCGCAGTTTACAGCTTATAATGGGCTGCTGTCACTAGCTGTTGGATTGATTAGGTTAACCTTAGTATTCAGTTGGGGTTACACGGATTTACGAGTGTGATTGGCAGAAACAGCCGTGGGCTTCTGGACTCCCACCACCTAGAAATCCTGAGCTTTGGGTATTTTGCAATCCTTCTTCGTAGAGTCACGAAAGAAAACCCTCGTCCCATATTACATACATCAATTGTACTCTGTCTTTGTATTAATCGGCGTTGACAGAGGCTCCAGATATCGAAAATGACTTCTACGTTTGCGCTAGTCCTCGGCTTTGTTGCTGCTACATATGTTTTCTTTTCTGCCCTTCTTCGTTTCACGCAAGACTCGAAAGAGCCGCCTGCAATTGAAACAGCGATACCATTTATAAGTCCACTGTTTGGTTTAATCTCGGGCATGCAAAGGTTCACGGTGAAACTAAGGTCAGTCATCCCAGCCATACTCTTCGAACGACAACAGACTATAGCTTCACTCTGTCTGTTGATTAATTATCAAGTTACTTACCTACTATTCCTCTTCCAGAGACAAGTATGGCCTGCCAATTTACACCCTACGCATGCCAGGACAACGCATCTATGTCATCAACTCCCTATCTCTCATCCCGCAACTACAACGTGAATCAAAGACCATCGCTTTTGCACCAATCGAGGCCCAAGCCGCAGCGACAGTCATGGGAGTTGGCCCCGCTGGAAATGCCATTATAGGCTCGGACAAGATGCTTGAACATGATTCCTACCTGTCTACCTTTGTGCCATCCATTTACCCGGCTTTGTCCCCTACAAGTCCCGGACTTCATGCAACCACGGGTGCAGCAATCCAGTACATATCGAGTTCCCTGACCAGGATTCAAGAGACGGGACGCACCAATATCGAACTTTTTTCTTGGGTCCGTCGAGAAATGCTCATGGCAACAACCGAAGCTATTTATGGACCTAAAAATCCGTTTCGCGATCCTATTCTCGAGAAAGCATGGTAGTATGTTCAAAGTCCAATTCAATCTAAACGCATCATTTATTGTATTGTTCACTAAAACAATTATCTACAGTGATTTCGAGCCAGCCATCATGGTCCATATGCTCAACGCCTGGCCAAGCGTCTTAGCGTCTAAAAGTCTCCACGCGCGAGAACACCTACTTATCCCCGCCTTTGAGAAGTATTTCGCTGAGAATAGCCATCATCAAGGGTCGCAGCTCGTTCAAAGCCGATACAAGCATAACACCGACCATGGTTTGCGAGGTCGAGATGTAGCAGCCACTGAGGTCGGTCAGATGGTCGCATCTATCACTAATAGTATCTCGGCAGCGTTTTGGATGATATATCATATTTTCTCTGATCCCGTGGTACTTGAAGACTGTCGCGCTGAGATAGATCAGCTAGTGCAGGTAGATGATCATGATATTTGCATTGTCGATCTAGCTAAGCTCAAGACTGAATGTCCGATTCTCCTTTCAACATGGCAGGAGGTTTTGCGCTACGTACATATTGGTATTTCTGCTCGAGTGGTGATGAATGATATGATATTCGACAATAAGTATCTTCTGAAGAAGGGCGCCACCGTCATGGCTGTTATTCCAGTTCATCACAGCGATACATCAGTTTGGGGTCCAACAGCAACTTCCTTCAACCACCGCCGATTTCTACGGACGCCAACTAAAAAGGCTATCAATCCTGCTGCTTTGCGCTCTTTTGGTGGAGGTACGGTACTATGTCCTGGACGCCATTTCGTCACCACTGAGGTAATGTCGCTTGCGGCTTTACTGTTGCTTCGCTTTGATCTGAAGCCTGTGTTTAAGGGAGGTTCGTGGATGGAGCCTCAGAAAGTCCTTCCCATGACGTCGTCTATGCCGACGCCCAAGCATGATTTGCAGGTGGAATTCATTCCTAGGGATAATCGAAAATGGCGTGTGGACTTCTCGGCATCTACTAAAGGTATAGAGATAGTTGCTGAGGATTTTGAGAAGGGTCATCGCTGAATGGGTTGTAAAGTTGGATGAAGACGTTCAGCAATTTCTCTGTGAGAAACAGTCAGGAGTTGACGAAGGCCTCGAAATACATCATTGGGCTAGGATATCATGCAAATAATGGACAAGGTATCACATGCGGATTTTCTCATTATGTGAGAATCAAGGTTTTGCGCAGATAACCTTTCACATATCGTATTCAAAGGGACTTTTTACAAAGCTCATTATTTGTCAACCACCCAGCTAGATCAGAGAATCAGATTTAGCTAGCTCATGCAGACCATAGAATTCTAATTATCAATACTGTAACAAACTTATGGTATATCTACTACTAAAGCAATGCTATAGTCTGTACCATATGAAATCTGCTTTATCCGTGATGGTAATGTAATACCATAAGGCAATAGCGATCTAACAATGTACTCCGATCTTTTTGAAGGGCATTGATCAGGTGTAGCCATTAGATACTCACCGAAAGTAAGGATGCGTCAGTCCTCATTACCTCACAATCCAAATTATTTGTATAGCGGCTAGAAGGCTTACTTCTTCACCACTGAGATGAAGTATTGGAAGGCAACGAGTATCAAGATCAACACGTCCAGATGAGCCACCCCATCACATCAATTGTTTTGTTATCCTCACCATGCATGACACCCTCCATCGTCGTAAATAAGTATCACTTGAAATTTCTATGATAAGATGAAGCGAGGCTTAGTATAAAATAGACAGTCAGACCCCAGTTACAATTTAATCTGCATGAGTGAGGGTTTCGAGAATCGGAGGACTTCGATTTAGGTGCAAGATATATTACTTTCTCTGTTAACTATTCCAACATACACTGCTGTGTGTGCTAAAAAGTATTGTTTTCAATATTGTGGTTATTGGCTGATCGTGGCCCTGGTGGAGCTCACTGATTCCCTTCAGCCCATCAAAGATGTGCTGTGCCACAGTACATAGACTTTGCATTGCTGGGGCATCATAGCCTTAATGTTTAACACAGTCTCCATATTGAGGCGGCATATAGGAAGTAAAGACTTCATCATACTTTGGCATACAAGTAGTTGAGGTTCTACGTAGACTCGAAAGCGCGCCACTAAATACGGAAGCTATCAAAACTCAACTCAAATAATATCAATTTCACTACTAATCAAGAATCTTATGACTCAATTTCCTGCAGGATCCGTACGTATCTTACCGCTCAATTTCTCCTCAAACGCAGATCACTTGCGACTATCCTGACCGTTGTTGGCATACCCAATTATTGAATGGAAAATAAAGTGTCAAACCCATGATAGAATTGATCAATGGATGACAGCAACCAAGATTCAATCTTTCAAGACTGATTACAGAGGCAACGAGATATAAAGCGGCTACATACAGAAGTTTCTTTTCCAGAACCTTGAATTCAATGACTTCACGTCCTCTGTGTATTAGTTTTCGCACGTTGGGTTTTTTATCATGAGCATTGGAGTGGATTATCACTTAGGCATCTCTCATAGTCTTGCGATGCATTGTGTATACGAGATTCGTGATACCAGTATCGTACATGAAATTTTGGATTTCTTGGTTCAGACAGTTGAACTCTATGTCGTATGCCTGCGAGAGTATAAGGATTATTGAGGTGTGTGCAAAACTTGTAGGATGTGATAATTGATGGTGTGTATGCAATAATTCAATGCCTGGGACTTCTCCTGACAGATATCGAAGCATGTGGTAATAATTCTGAGGCTGCGCAGATTGCCCTGCAACAATCATCAGTGTTCTACCAGAACAATCTGTATAACGAGGGCCGGACCAAGAAAGAAGCAAAGAAAATCTTGAGAAACTTCAATGGGTGGGTCAAGCCTGGGACACTGACTGCTTCAATGGTGGCACCAACCCCTTCAAACTCGAAGTGGGATGATTTAAGAGTTTAAAGTAACAACACTCTCAGGGCAATACAGACGCTGGGGAAACAACATTGCTCGACGTTCTGGCTAATCGAGGCACCTCTAGAACAGCCAGCGGCAGTGTCTATATTGGTGGCACACCGCGGGCTGCCAGCTTTCAACATAAAATAGGTTATATTTGACAAGAAGATATTCACCTTCCCACTGCGATATGTTCGCGAGGCTCTGAAATTGAGTGCGCTCCTTCGTTGATTGGGAGCCAAGCAGAGAGAAGAGAAGCCGAATTATGCGAAAATCATCATCAAAGGCTTAGACATGGAGTCATATTTTAGCGCTATATTCGGATCATCCAGAAATGGTCTGTGCAAAGAGGCTCGTCTGCTGAGTTTGTCTGTACTAATGCTCTTACAGGCTTAATTAAACATTGAGCAGCGAAACAGATTGAGCATAGGCGTAGAGCTCGTGGCGAAACCAGACTTGTTGTTGATTTTAGGCCAACACACCACCTTCCAATGAGACGTGATCAATGATCATTCCATAAGCTGAGGGGGGTGTTGCGAAGATGAGCCGGCATGTGGGCTCGATAGCTAGACAGCCTGATCCACCTGTATGCTTCTTTGGAAACTAGCAGACCATGGGCAGGCGGCCATGTGTACACTTTACCAGCTATGATCCCAGCTGTTAATATGTTTGATCATTTGTTACTGCTCAGCAAAAATGGCGATACTGGCTGAAGAAGGAGCGGGTTCGTAATGAACGATGTGGTGAGCTCTTTGGATTCCCAATTCAGCTGGAATCTTGTTCTTTCCGGGATTGCCTCAGCAGGCAAGTAATGATATGAATACAAAATATAATGTATGAAGAAGGTTATGTAGGAGATCGAACACTTTACTTTTCCAATAGTAATGAAGATCATATATCTGCGCAGCAAAGTGGAGGAGGTACCAGTACTAGAACTCAATGTGGGTATATGGTGTGCGTGTAATAATTCATTTGATTCATTCACACCTGATGGGACCAAATCAAAATATGGCAATGCATGAGGTCCGTGCAATCTGTAGAATGATACCAATTAAATGTTTCTACAGCCTCGTCGCGACTTTCAATTATCATTTACCATCAGCCATACCGTCAATGTATTATATGAATTTCGAATTTCCAATTTCGATATAAAAGATGGCTTCGAAAAAGATTCTTGAATTTCCCGACGTGTCGAATAAACTACAAGCTCCAACTAAAAAATCGTTATTCGAGAGGCAGAAAGCTGATGCTGAAGCTAAGCGGTTGAGAGAAGAGGCAGAAACTAAAGCTGTGTACGATGACTTTGTGAAAAGCTTTGATGACGAAGAAGATGGCGAGGTCGCAGGTGCGGCTGGGATGGGAGGAATGGGAGGAGGAAGGCATTTTGGCAGAGGAGGTTTGGGTGGTGGTGGTAATAGTAGAGGATTTGCGCCGCGAGGGGGAATGGGTAGCGGACCAGGAAGTCTAGGGCCTATACAAGGAAACATCGGTAGCAGTTCACTACCAAAGAAGCGGACGTTTGACGGCTTCTCGCAAAACTCCTCGTGGCGAGACGAAAGAGGTTTACTGGCATACGACGACTATGGGAATAACGGTCCGCCATCAAAGACTCTTAAAACATCAGATGACGAAGATGAGAACTTGGGTAGCAGAAGAGAAGAAGAAAGAGCTGTGGCCAAGCCAACTTTGCGATTGGGCTCATTGCCCCCTGGGACTTCGCCTGCCGTCATAAAAGCGTTGCTTCCCAGCAATTTGACGGTTGACGCTGTCAGAATTATACCGCCTGCTGGACCAACATCTCAAACGGAAAGGAAATCAATGTCTGCGATTGTTACACTGGCCAAAGATACACCTGCAAATGATATCGACACAGCTGTCAATACATTACAGAATAGATACTTAGGCTTCGGATACTATTTGAATCTGCATAGACATCTCTCTTCAGCCGCCATCTCGAGTTCGACACAAATATCTTCTCTTGGAGGGGCTGCGGCCTCCCAGCCTTTCGGCGCCAAATCAGTAAACCCACCCTCAGGTCGTGGACATGCGCCACCACCTCATAGGGGAGGGTTTGCACCCCCATCTTCATACAATGCGACCCCGCAGTTGAGTCGCTCAACTTTATATGTCCCAGTCCAGCCACCACAAGATATCAAAGAATTAAAGCTCATTCATAAGACAATCGAGTCACTTCTCACGCACGGCCCGGAACTCGAAGCCCTCCTCATGTCACGGCCATCAGTACAGCGAGAAGAGAAGTGGGCCTGGCTGTGGGATTCACGAAGCACAGGTGGTGTTTGGTATCGGTGGCGGCTATGGGAAGTTCTTACCGGATCGCAGTCACGTAGAGGCCAGGGCAAATACCTCCCACTCTTTGAGGGCTCGTCCGCCTGGAAACAGCCAGATCAGCCGTTAGCATACGAATATACCACTCGTTTAGAAGAATTCGTCTCCGAATCCGAATACAACTCATCCGATGAAGACGATTCGGGTGACGAAGGAGCTCGGCGCCCGCCAATTGATCCGAATACCTTGGCCGATGAAGGTAAAGCGTATTTAAATCCTCTCGAAAAAGCCAAACTTACGCATTTGCTTTCTCGATTACCTACCAGCACGGGTAAATTACGAAAGGGAGATGTAGCACGAGTTACTGCCTTCGCAGTCTCACATGCAGGCCGTGGGGCCGACGAGGTTGTCTCAGCTATTGTTTCCAACATCGAGAAACCATTTGCCTATACATCCGCAAACCCCGATCGCAAAAAGGAGAAGGAGAAGGATATGGATGATGATAATGAAGATGGCGCGGAAGAAGAAGATACTAGCTCCGCATCACTTATTGGTCTGTACATCGTCTCAGATATCCTATCGGGCAGTTCTACGAGTGGTGTCCGCCACGCTTGGCGTTATCGACAATTGTTCGAGCAAGAGTTGCGGAGGAGGAAGACTTTTGAGGGACTAGGTAGATTGGAGAGGAAAATGAAATGGGGGAGACTAAGAGCGGAGAAGTGGAAGAGAAGTGTAGGGAATGTGTTAGGATTGTGGGAGGGATGGTGTGTGTTCCCCCAAGAAAGTCAGGATGAGTTTGGCAGAGTCTTCAGAGAACCACCGTTGCTACCCGAAGAGTTGAGGGAAGCGGAAGAAAAGGTTAAAGAGGCGCAGAATAAGGACAAGAGTAAATGGAAGGCTGTTGAGGTTGCTCCTGCACTTGCTACAGTATCCAGCACTGAGACAGAGGCGAGAGGAGAAGAAGAAGACTTAGATGGTGAGCCAATGGTAGAGGACGATGAGGATGTGGACGGCGTGCCTATGGAAGACGACGATGTAGATGGTGAAGCTATGGTTGAAGAAGGTGATCAAGAGGCGGACGGAGAGCCGATGCAGGAAGATGACAATGTTACATACGATCCACCGCCCGTAGAGCCAACGACAACCTCAAAAGCAGAGGAAATTGTACCAACAGATGGAAAGCCACAGTCGCGGAGGGCTAGGCCGAGGGCTGTTGACATGTTTGCGGATTCAGAGGACGAGGATTAGACTCACTTATTATGCGATCGGAGTTTGTCGATCCTGATTTTGACAAAGAATTGACCTAAATAGCTTCTGGGCAACGAATTGGTAGAACAAATAATAATACATAAGATTTTCAGGCTGTGTGCCAATAAAGAATTACAAGCCCATTAATGCAATGTTATAGTCCAGTAACTTTTCTGCGCCCACCCATTATCAAAATCCCCAACATATACGAAACAATACAGCTCGCTGTTCCGCCAGCATATTAAAATTACAACGATTTATCCCTTTATCCGTGTTCTATCCGAAGTTACCTTTGTGCTTCACTGGCAGCCCTTTCCCTCATTCCCTTCCCATTATTGTCACCAGCGACGGGCACACTACCTCTCCTTCTCAGCCCACCTGCCTTCCTTCGTCTTACAATCTGATACCCCCTGTCCAATTCCGTTTCCACTGCGCATCGAACCTTCAAGGCGCCTACGGCTGGCCAAACGCTTCTCTCTCCTCTCAATATCCAATAGTCTAAACTCTCCTGCGTAGGTGTCTCGAGCAATCTCACAAAATCTCCTGCGGATAAAACGGGAACAAGTGTTACTGACGCAGCAGGAATATGTTCGTCTACTAAAAACCGTCTGATGCTCAAGGGAAGTAGTTGCAAAGAATCGAGCTGTTGCAAACGATGATGAATCTCCATAGTAATGAGCCGTAAGAGACCCCCGGTTAAAGACGTCCGTCCCCCGCGGGTATAAAGTCGTGAAGGCCCGTGCATGTCAGACTGGAGGAAGGGGACGAGGTAGGGTCGCGCTTGAGAGACGATAAAATGGTTCACGTTGAAGAGCTCGGCGATACGGGACAGGGGAGAGTCACGGTCGGTGTATGAGGCGTGCGTCCATGGTCGGAAAGTTGCGTCTGTTGCGGCAGACCAAGGGATGATGGCGCCGTTGGGATCTTTGCATTTCAGTGTTATGGAACGGCCGTAGAGGGAGGGGGTGGATGCATTCGAGGCGATGGCTGCAGACCATATCAACTGAAATGGTTAGTACAAATATGAAGGTGCTGGTAAAATTTGATTACATACCACATTAGGGGCGGTGAGATAGTTGAGAAGGTTAGGCACTCCTCCTCTTCCAGTAGTAGCCACTGTAATATTCAAGACTCTCTTAGTCCTAGTGTATGCCTCCTCAAAAGTCAGATCCCCAACGTTCGCCCTCACACATTCTTCCAATACTTTCACGTCGAGAAAGTAACCTTCTCTGTAAAACCTCTTCACTCTCCTCGTCAGTGTGCTCCACCAGCCATCCATTCCGCTTGGCACGCCATTCTCCTTTCCCTTGAACTTTCCCCCAAATGCACTTAAATCAATACTCTCTCCGTTCAAAAGTCTCGGCAACTCATCCTCTGTATGAATACCCACCAACGCCGCAATTAATGCTCCTGTCGCCGTGCCAGTCACAATTCGAGGCAGTAAACCTCTATTGAACAACGCCTTGACGACTCCCAAATGACAAAGTCCAAATATGGCTCCTCCCTGTAACACCAATGTGCTTCTTCCAAAGGCCTGCCTTGTGTCGTGTAGCAAGTCTAGTTTTGCCTGACTGCTGAATCCCGTCACACTATCACCACCATCTGAGCCTGGTGTCGTGGGTAAGTGTGTCACATCAACAACCGCCTGCGCAACCTGCGTGATATAATCTTCGATCAGAAGTTTTGTGCCGGCGAATGCTCGATTGAAGAGCCGAGGTGCAGAGATATTCCCGAGGTTGCGCACCAATCCCGATCGCAGGAGATTGACCAATCCTAAAATGTCGCCTTCTTCGCGAGCAATGATAATTGACTGGAGTCGTTCATGAATCAGTCTATAGTCGTAGTATTTCGATGTTGGGTTTTGGCGCCTTAATTCAATGGCATCAGCTTTCATTCCATTCATCGATTGAACGTGTAAACAAACCATAAATCGTTTCCTAACAAGACATCCAATTGAAAAGCGGCCTCTTCCCACTCCTCATAGGTTTGGGCATCTCGCAAGATATCAAACCAGAGCTCTTCGGGCTTCTTGCGTGTTAACCATTTGAGGAATCTCTATTTCGATTTACGAGTAATTAGCATTGTCCTCGTAAATAAATGCATGAATAGAACATACTTTTTGCCAAAAGAACATAACTTCCAGGAGCATACTCCAGATGGCAGATATAATTCCCGTCATTACGAACTTTAGAAGAAGCAGCCAAAAGGTAGACTACATGTTTATGGAAATTTATTGCGGCATGGTATGAATTGCCTTTTAATAGAAGAATGGGAAGTTCACAATGTTCAGGAGTTGGGTTGGCATGTGATGCGATGCTTCCCCAGGATTTCAGGGATGAAAGCTTGTGCCGATCTTGCGTCTAAGATGTGATGTACAGTACTCGAGTACATTAAATTATGTACCTGTACGTACGATATCACCTTAAATGCATACCAGTATCTATTTTAGGTTGCTTACGAATTGACAAAATGTCAATAATATACCATCAAATTATTATAACAAAAATGTTTAGGGTCATCACAGCATTTGGGATTAAGTGCTTCCTGTTAAATGGTAATAATGTAAAGATGGTCCAATACTTATTTAAAAGGAGAAATCTTATATTACAACCTGCTATAAAATGCCTCGAATGGTATTGAAAAGACGGAAAATGCTTTTTGATATGCTCCAAATTCTGACTTATGAGCGCTATTGAAAAGTCTTCATTCATCGTCATCGTCCTCAATAATGTTGCGCTTCCTACGATTTCCACCACCTGGCTCAGCGTGTGAGGCTTGGACAGCATCATCATCGTCCAGATCTGCTTCTGCATCTGCATCAGCGTCGCTGGTCTCCTCTGGCTTGGAAACCTTTTGCTTCTTGGCTCTTGGCGCCTCATCTTCGCTCTCCTCGAGAATTTCTTCTTCTTCGTCGTCATCCCCCACTTCCAATTCCTCGTCACTAGAAGCAAGAAAGTCATCTTCTTTGTCGTATTCATCCTCCCTATTGTGACCACGAGGTAGGTCGTCATCAGAATCGTATTCAGGTCTGCGACGAGGACGCTTGGGTCCACCAGATTTGCGCCCAGCTGGAGCGCGACGACTGGAACGACTCTCTAAATCATCAATGTTTAGACCACCAGCAGCCGGACGTCGTCCAGCTGGTATACTGGCTTTCTCGGCTTGTGTTTCGCGGCGGCGCTGAGCTCGATTGCGTTCTTTCTCTGCTAGTTCAGCGCGCTTCTTCTGCAACTCTGGATCCTGGGTTGACATGATCATTTCCGGTCCGCTCTTTTCATCTCCCTTTGAAGTACCTCTGGCAGCTGCGGCTAAATTCCTCTTCAATCTTATAAACGCATCATCCTCATTATCCTTGTTTGGTCGAACGGTGTATTCATTGTTCATATGCCCAACCAGAACAAGGATTTGAGAAGCGACCGAAGGTGATGCCATGTAATAATGGGAATCTTGGACTTCATTGTAAGTTTTGCTTCCTTTAGGCGGCGCAAGAGGTTTGGTCTGTAGCACGTAATGTTGGTCTCCAATGGCAAGACTAGAGCTTCCATCACTCCACTTGTACAGAACTGTATTGCTTTCTAGTTTGCCCGAGGGTGCTTTGCGATAGCGAATCGTAGACGCGGCTACCGCATTCGCAGAAAAATTCGCGGATTGTGTGGTAACATGGTGGTCGGATACTGGGAGTTCAAAGGTATTGGGATCGTAAGCTCGTGGTTCAATGCCGAGGAATTTTGGTAGACGTAAAGTAGTGAGCTATTTCCACATTAGATTTTATGCCTGAGAGCTAAGACTTGCGTACATTACCTCTCCATCGCAAGGTTTAGGTATTGGATGTCTGAAAATATCGGCCTCAAGAATAAATGCATCTCGCGTAGATTCGTCGTGGTCGTCAGCAACTTCTTTCTCTGGTAACCTGTCATCGCGTCCAATATCATCTCCTGAATCCAATTCTTCATCACTCAATTCTCTTGGTTTTGGCTCTGGCTCTTGCTCTTGTTCCTCTTCAATTTCATCTCCAAACAAATCATCATCTCCAAAATCTGAACCATTATTCATGACTTCATCATCGGATGCCATGATGACTTTTGTAGTAATAGGTTGGAGCTGCGGTTAATGCGTTGCTTCTCAAGTATAATCTCAGATACTATACTAGAAATAATGGGACGAAGTAGGGCCTTTCTCGTACTTCCTATTCTAGTTGACAGTCGTAACTTGTATATAATTAGCACAATCCTTATTATCAATCGCGTTGACGTAGAATTTGACATGAAAACTAACCTTCTCTTTAAAATGGTATAAGATTATGTTCAATGAAAAAGCAAATAAGTAACAAGGCGCAAGGACATCAACAAAGTTTAACGGGATTCGGATTAAAAAGGTTATTGCTTCTAAATTCCCTAGAGAGCTATGCTATGCTATGGCTATATGGCAGAAATTGAAGTCATACACCGCCCTCGGATAAATGTCCAATTGTACTCTGTATATTTTAAAGATAAGGTTGATAGGAAAGAAGGAAGAAGCCGGAGCTAACCTACTTGTAACTTCAAGGCTTTTCTATGTTTGGGTGCTTACTCTCCTATTCCCTTTCAATATCAAGCCAGCTATTTAGATATTCCTATCAATCTTCGACAAACTTGACCCATATGATCGTCTAGTCATCGACAATATTCCATCTGAAATATTGACTTACATTTTCTTTTTTTCAAATACGGTTGAGCAAAGAATCTAGACAACGAGTTAAAATCAGCAATATTCAGAATGTCAAATCTGTTCTCTGGAATGTGGGTAATCCCCTACCTTGTTATCGTTGATATCTTTGACCTTCAATTTCTTTTACTCATATGGTTTGGTTCTCGAATCTGCTGCCAAAAAAAAATTGGAATCTCATTGTGGGCAAAAACGTTGCTTAAAGGACTTGTGGTTCTGGGATCAGTTGAGAGAGTAAAGGCTTCAATCTCGCCGCCAACACCCATTTATTTCATTCTGGCTTGCCTCTCAGCAAGTTAATCACTTGACCTGGTGTATATGTTGGAATCTTTATTCCCAGATCTGGCTAGATTTTTTTGGAAATTTGTTTGGTGGGGTCTTCCCAAAGTTTGGAAAACTGAAGGACAAGCGTTCTATTTAGATGTTTACCAATAATATTTGGCGATTGGGCAATACATCTTCAAACTTAAAGCATCAAAATCATGTACAATCCATGAGCAATTGTCTCGGCAAGATTTGCTATCCCAGGAACAATCTCCAATCATTTTGTCTCTCTTGCTACATAAAGGTTTCATTTGCATGGATCACGCTTTGCTAATAATTATGCCTTTATAGTAGTGGTCGTTTCCGAGGTGGTAAGAGCAGTGGAACTAAAAGCCCTGGAATTTCGCCAACATCACCCACAGGCAATTCCCCTTCGAGCTCTTCACCAGCCGGTGTTGCACCTCGAATCTCCCCTCTTCCTAATACACCATCTTTCAGTCAATCAATGTCAATGGACGATCAGTCTATTGGAATGCCCCATCCGTCCAACCCAAATGATCCTCTAGCAATTTACAACCTTCCACGCCCTAGACCACTTTGGCTCAATAACGCATATGCCAAACATATCGTTAAGGGCAACTTCATGACCCTTTCTGCTCGCCCGAAGACAGTCGAGCCTGGAGAATGGATTGCTCATCAGGGCAAGCAATCTTTCTGCGCATCTTTCGGGCATTATACTAATTTCAAGCAGTTGTTGAGCATTATCGAATCTTATGGAACTTTGTCCGTGTTGTACATGAAAAGGAAGAGGATGGCACCACTATTTGTAATCCACAGACCTGTCCTCGCATGTCAGCAGGCGCGTAAGTATTTACATATCAATCTTGAACATAAGTGGATAGCTAAAAAAGAAACTAGCAACCATTCCTTCACCTGGTTGAATGCTCGCAAAGAGCCCGTTGAAGTTCCTGCTCATGAATACATTTCTCTTATGCAGCGGTGGATTTCTGGCAAGATTGACAATACTCAAAACTTCCCAACCGATCCTACCGGTGTCTCCTATTGTCAAAATACTGGTGGCCCAGAAATCGCAGGTTCAACTTACGCCTCTGGTGGTCTCAATACCCCTGGCTCTAACACCCCCATTCCAGCTGGCCCAACAAATTTATCAGCTTCACTCTCTCAACTGGCTGGAGCAGGCGATTGGGTTGGAAAGAGCAGTGGCTTCCCAGCTGACTTCTTCGATATATGCCAAACCATTTTCAGGCAAATGTTCCGTGTCTATGCGCATCTCTACTGGGCACACTTCATCGATCCATTCTACCACCTTAACCTCGACAAACATATGAACAGTTGCTTCAGTCACTTTGTCTTGACCGCAACGGAGATCGACATGCTCAAGCCACAAGAGCTGGAGCCAATGCAACCATTGATCGACCTCTGGGCTGCAAACGGCACATTTCCACCAGAGTCGAGGGCCTACGGATGTGCAAATCTCAAGGCCGGTGAACGACTTCTTTCACTTGCTGGCGTCAACTAGATTAGATATGTTCATTACAAGCATAGGGGCGTTG
This sequence comes from Rutstroemia sydowiana, assembly GCA_000812895.1. NCBI lineage: Eukaryota > Fungi > Ascomycota > Leotiomycetes > Helotiales > Rutstroemiaceae > Rutstroemia > Rutstroemia sydowiana. Next base: position 8,836 of record JWJB01010880.1, on the reverse strand, counting down.
GGAAGCGATTTGATAGCAGGTTTTGTGACGTTGATGATTGCATATGACAGCTCTTTACACTTTTTCCTTTTCGTAAATTCTCAGAATTGACGGCATTGTTTTGCGAGGAGATGACTTGGGATGGCGTTACTCTCGTATTATGTTTTGCAGCTATGATAACGCATTACACAAATATGTCAATAGATATCATAGATGTTGCGTTCAGGTAACATTACACACAATTTGACACAATACCTGATAAATCGAAAACCTTGTTTTGATGCCTTCATGCGACACGTAAATTGCTACGAAGAACTGCGCGCCTTGATTTTAACAGCATAATACAATGATATCTAGGATGCTTTAAAGCCCTTCTTAGTACCTGACTGATTAATCAATATTTACCTACTAGGTATTCGTGTTAATCAATGCTACAACCCAGCATTTAAATGTCTCTCGTATAATTGGTTCCGAGCTTACAAAGGCACGGCCCGTGAAAGTTCCGCGCTGCGGCGACGTAAGTGTTCAAGGCCATCAAATAATCGCAAAAGCAGCTTGCAATAAGATACAACAGATGAAATCAAATTACTTCTCAGGGTCTTTTTGGAATCGCAGAAAACAACAATGTCTACATCAACAGGACAAGGATGGGCGCAGCTTAGGCAACACGCCCGGTCGTTAGAAACACAAGTAATTAGCATTTCCAGTCCGAATTTCTCAAGCAAATTAATCATAATATATCCAGACCGAAACGCTTTTCCACACATACTCACAATTCTCCGCCATTTCCAATATTCCTCCCAAGCCGTCAGAAGAGGAACGCTCCACAGAAATGAAATTACAGGAAATCCTAGAAAAGGTATTGTGCGATCTCGTACACCATTACTCAAGAACATAAACTTACCAACCCTTCCTTAAACAGCGGGAAACCCTCATATCGCAGCTCTCCCGTCTGCTCGATAGTGATTCTACCCTAACCGCCTCGGCCACTAGACAAAATAATCTTTCACGCCACCGCGAAATTCTGCTCGACCATCGTCGCGAACTCTCTCGATTGCGATCTACTCTCACGGATACACGCAATCGTGCGAATCTTCTCTCTAATGTGCGCAGCGATATCTCCGCATATCATGCCAGTAATCCTGAAGCTGCAGAGGCAGAATACATGCTGGATGAGCGGAATCGCATCGATAATTCGCATAATATGACGGATAGCGTATTGAGCCAGGCATATGCTGTGAATGAGAGTTTTGGGCTACAAAGAGAGACGCTTGCGAGTATCAATCGTAGGATTAATGGAGCAGCAAGCCAGGTGCCCGGGTTGAATAGCTTGATTCAGAGGATTGGGGCGAAGAAAAGAAGGGATGGAATTATTATGGGAGGATTCATTGCGTTTTGTTTTTTGATGTTTTTGTATTTTATGTAGAGGGTTAGGTTGGGTTTATGATTTAGACCCCGGCATCATAGTGCAGGCATGAGATTGAGGGAGCAAGAAGCGGGCGTTTTGGAGTAAGGATGGGCCACAGAGGGGACTAATTTGTACAATTATGACTTTATGGGTATATCATGCTGAGGATCCGGCCACCTTTTTCTGGACGATGCTCTGACCCGGACCTGCCTTTTCAGCATCAACTACTGTGCCGCCCTGTGGTTTCCGAATAATACTGGCTTGTTTGACTTGCCTGGCTTCTTCCAACAACCGCTGCACTCCCTTGACCAGACTATCCTTCTCATCGCCCTCCGCGGGACCACTACCCGCCCATCTAATTTTACACTCTCCATCCAGCAAATATGTATATCCCACCTTACTATTCAACAGTCCTATCGCATCTCTCATCTCTTCTGTAAGCCCTTGCTGAACCATAAAATACTTCCCCCAATTCAGCTCCCCTAACCTCTTCCTCAAACTTGGCACAAATAGTTTAATCAACCATGCTTTCAGATAGTTTTCTTCGATATTGATTTCCACAATTTGTGCCAACCCTCCACTCCTCTTCACTACCTCATGCAACTCGGGATTCTTCTTTTCCGACACAAATGTAGCAGCTTGATTTTCTGCCCACGCACTGCTGAATACCGAAACCACAGATACCTTGTTTTCGAGAACCGGGGTCGTATCGTCGAATGGGTGAGGTTTCCGAATTAATGTACGCCCGTAGAGATTGGGGAAGTAAAGTGCGCGCTCGGCTTTGAAGAGTCGGGGTGGTGCGAAGAAGGATTTGCCTTTGTGAAATTTCATGTTACTCCATTCCCTGTAGTATGGTTTTGATATGGCCGCGGTCCTATGTTTGGATCAGTAAGATCGATCGTTTCGATATAGATGAGCATGGATGTGGCATCTACTCACAACTGCTTTCGCTTTACAATATGCTTTTCGTAATTGACAAAATCATCTCTTTTCTGCTTCCACGTCCTACTGTCTATGCCATTATTCTCTCCCGCAATTGGGGGGTTTGGCAGGCCAATCGCTCGATCCAATGGTTTAGGTACGAACTCTTCAAGCTTCTTTCCCGAAGCTCTAGGAGCTTCATCTAATACAGATGGAGTAGCAGGTGGTGGTGTATCTCCCTTCTTCTCTTCAAACCGTCGATGGGTGGTGGTAAATGAACGCCATTGACATAATAAACATGTTGTAGCATCTGCGTATTGTCTCGCACCCCTCAAAGGTAACCGTGTAGTGATCATCTCGTCTCAAGATGGTGTGTCCAGACTCTAAAGAGACGCACCATGGAGCAGGCCCACAATGAATAAATTTTGTACCCCGGACGGAAGATTCCGCTCAACATCGATAAGGTTATACACCCCTGTCTGTCGGCATACCCGTGTACAGATTATCCCGATGATAACCGCTTCCCCGTACCCCAGACTTACTTCCTCCGCTGATAGCCTAGAAATTGTGTTTGTCTTCCCATGGAAATGTAGATACAACATTTGCACTCTTGTTTTTGCGTGATATTCGTTATTGTACTGCACTCCTGCAAAATGCGCCGTCACATAATTTCGAGATTGTCTGCTAGACAATCAAACGTCTTTCAAAGTCTCCGGCTCCCAAGATGTTCCCCAGCCGCCAATAGATTCTTCCATGCATCCTCAAGAGCACTAGCAATAAAACCGTTTCTACTAGCTGATATAGGTGAAGGTTAGTAGCATTACACGGCGCATCCCAATACATATTATACCTCTCACTAACTTCCTATCTCAGGTATCCGAGAATGTGAGATTATCCAATGGTTCGTGGAGCCAGAAGCGCGAGTGGAAGAATGGGATAAGCTGTGTGAAGTACAGAGTGACAAAGCTTCGGTGGAAATTACAAGCCGTTTTGCAGGTGTTATTAAGAAACTGCATTATGATGCGGGGGAAATGGCACAAGTGGGGAAACCATTACTGGATATTGATATACAAGGAGAGATCAAGCAAGAAGATTTGGATGCGCTTGAGGGTGCAAGTACGGGCGAGGAATCAAAGGCGCAAACCCAGGATAATTCCAAACCCGAATACGAAGTTGATTCGCCGGGTGCTACACAGCCAGCTTCCGAAGTTCAACCTACTGCTGCAAAGGGAAAACATGCATCGTTAGCGACCCCTGCCGTACGACATCTTACTAAGGAACTAGGTGTGGATATACTGGATGTGGCAGGTACCGGTAGGGATGGTCGAGTTTTGAAGGAAGATGTACATCAATTCGCAAAGCGAAGGGATAGCGCACCCTCTGCTGCTGCATTCTTGGATACGGCTCCAACAAATGAGCCATTAAAGGAAACAATCGCTCAACTCACACCTATCCAGCAGCAAATGTACAAATTCATGACCAAGTCACTCAGCATTCCCCATTTCCTCTACACCGACGAAATTGACTTCACCCGACTCGCTCACCTCCGGAGCCGCCTCAACAAACAACTCTCCAGCGATCCTAGCAACCCCGTGAAGCCATCCTATCTCCCCTTCATAATCAAAGCCGTGTCTCTCACCCTACAAAAATACCCCATCCTCAACGCACGCCTAGACCTTGACCCAAAGACGCAGAAACCTATCCTCGTAATGCGTCCCCAACACAACATTGGCATTGCCATGGACACACCCCTCGGCCTACTCGTCCCAGTCCTAAAATCCACCATTGACAACTCCGTCCTCACCCTCGCCAACAAGCTCGCACAACTTCAAACCCTAGCATCCACCTCCTCCCTAACCAATACCCATCTCAGCGGCGGCACCATCACCATTTCCAACATCGGTTCTATCGGTGGAACCTACGTATCACCTCTAATCGTAGAATCCCAACTAGCCATTCTCGGCATTGGCCGCATGCGCAGCATTCCGGCTTTTGGACCCGACGGAGAAATTATCGAGAAGAAAGTCGTAAACTTTAGTTGGAGTGCTGATCATCGCGTTGTGGATGGTGCGACGATGGCCAGAGCGGCAGAGATGATAAGAGGTTTTGTGGAGGATCCCGAAAGCATGCTTATGCACATGAGATGATGACCTTATCTTCTCATCCCATTAGCATTCTATTTCACCAAGAGAGAAAAAATATACATCGGGTACAATGATTAATTAGCCTGCTTAACTCGGAGCTAGCTAATTTTTGTATCGTACATGCATATATGCAAGCAAGTCCATAACCCAAGCAAGGGAAAGCACCCCCCCCAAAAAGCAAAAACGAAATCACACCCAACCAATCACCCACAAAACCATATATTTTCGGCTTCCTCAACGGAAAAGCCGGATGCTACACCCCAGACACAATGAGCTGGTAGATCACCTGTGCACTTTTCATACCAGATGCTGCTGGGTTGGGTTCTACAACATGATGATATGCTAGGTATGCGGGACACGACATGGAATATGGATACATACGGATATGGGCAAGAATAGAAAGAATAATATCCTGAATATTACATAGAGTTAGCGAGCGAGTGGTAATATGCGATGGATAAACTTTAAAAGTTTGAAATTTCAAAACCTTATATGTAATGCATGCGGCTTTTACGGGATATGTGAATTGTGATGAATACGTTATGGGAATGAATTGCTATCTGCGATTGGAAACGCCAAGGCTGTTTGCGTGATTTTGTTGTGGTTGGATATATACATTATGTGATGTGATATCAGATGAGATGTAAGAATGATGATGTGGCTAAGATACCAGTATATATGTGATATAAGTACGCAAGGTATTTAATTGTATCTACCATGTAAATACGAACAGCTCTTTAATCCCATGTTCTGTTCTGTTCTGTTCTGTTCATCTATCATCTATTCATCCTATTCCATTCACCCAGCCAGCAGAAAGAAAGAGACAAAAACAGATGAAAAGGAAGCAGATATAAACATCTTTCATCCATCCCATCCCATTCCATTATATCTACGATATGATAGAAGTATCTCACACAATACAATACAATACAACATCAAAAGTACACCCAATCTTGACTAAAGAAAGAAAGCAACAAAGTAAGTATAAATAAGCCCTCATACTCGAACAAAAGACGAAAAAACGAAGATCACCCTCGCAGCTACCATCTATCTACTCTATCAGCCTACCCGCATCCATCCATCGCATATATGCACGCAACGCAACGCACATCCAGACTCAGCCTTGTGGTACCAAATGTGTTTTAACTTGTTTGCAGTTTGACTAGGATAAGATTATGGTATGGGTATGGTAAAATATGATGTGGGTGTGGGTATGGGTGTGGATGTGCGGTGTAGTATTATAACGTTACTCGCTACCCCGCATTTTGAATGTACTGTACCACTGACTGCACAAGTGGCACCTTGAATCCTTCTTTTCCCCCCCTTCTTCCCGGGGGTTCTTCCTGGGGTATCGGTTGAAATGGATTGTGGGATGAATATCGTATGCGACATACAGTATGCTCGTAAATTGGAAATCATCTATGCATGCAAGTAATATCATGAACCCCCCATGCGAAATTTGTTTGGTTTGAGAAAAATGTCTCTCGTGATCTGTGATTAATCTATTTGTTTATGTACTGTAAGTATTGTCATTTGTAGTTGCCCAATTGTTCTTCTTTCTTTCATCTCTTTCTTCTCTTCTTTTTTAAACAAGCTCTCTTTTCCTATCATCACAACATGAAAACCCCCCGGAGATCCCCCCACCCAATACCCAAAAAGATTTCCTTGGTGTTACCTTGCCTTGCATTGCATGACTGATCAATCAAGACAAGACCAAAGTTGGTGAAGCAACGCCAAGCTACTGTAAGCTGAAAGAAAACGGAAAGAAACAACGCCCATATTCCCTTTCCTTTTAGCTACAATAGACCCCCGCACCCCGTAATCCAAACACCCTTTGTGTATGAAATGCATGCATGCATGTATGCAGACTATTTCAAAAATGAGTAAGCACGCGCGCGAAAAAGCAAATCCAAAAATGCCGAAGCCAATTATCCCCGAGTAAACTCCTTTGTGCAGTTGAACAATATTCCTGATCATGAACCAAGAATATTGCGCAGCAGAATTAGCACCAAGCGCCGTAGCCGTATTGATTCAATGACACCTCCCCGTCTCCACTCGGAGCGCCCTCTACACCACTCTAAAGGTATAGAATTAAAAATCGTTCCTCAGCTCCTTTTGTATAGTCTGATGTATCTGGGCCAGAGCATTTGTCTCGACTTCCTCTATAGAACCGCTCACATCCACTGTAATAACATCGGTCTCGCTCTTTCCAGGAACCTCCAAAATGCCAAATTGACTATGCACCATATTTGCGCCCATGTAATGTCCTTTCCGCGCTCCGACTCGTGCGAGAAGAACCTCTTCACTCGCATTTAGAAATACAAAGTGTACGCGGACCTCATGGTCATAGTATGGCGCAACACGGATTACGTCGCGGTATTTGCGCTTCAGGGCGGAACAGGTGAGGACAACACCCTGCGAACCGGAGTTGAGACGACTAAGTGATTCTTCCCGTAGTGCGGTAAGCCAGTCCCAGCGGTCGGCGTCCGTCAATGGTGTGCCTTTGGCCATTTTATCAATATTTGATTGCGGGTGGAACTATATCAATTGTTAGAATAAAGTCTCCGAATTTGAGTTAAGTAGGAATCGGAAGGTGCGTACCTCGTCTCCTTCAATATAAGGTAGATTCATTGAATTGGCAAGGTATTGGGCCACCGTACTTTTGCCACATCCTGCAGGACCAGTAACTATCCAAATGTGGTGGTGATTTGTTGAAGGTTGATGTGAGGATACACTATTGTTTAGGGAATTCGATGAAGTAGAGGTGGATAAAGGTAGGTGATCTGAGGTTGCGGGAGTTGGCTGAGCCATAGTTGAACGATTTTCGTAAGATAACATCATTGGAATTGGAATTGGAATTGGTCTTGGTTTTTGTAGTTTAGTTGTGTGAAAGAATCGAATAGTTCCTTGGCCGAAAAGCCAATTTTCAAAGTCAATTTAGCTGGACAAAGAGGATGGTATGTATAGCAACAATGGAATTGGAATGAAATTCACTAATTGAGAGTATATATTATATGTAGGGATATATAAATATAATGGATATACTTCTAAGATCAATATTGAATAGTTCTTTCTTTTGTCTGTATATATTGAAGTAAAGGAAGAAGAGAGACAGAAGATCAGATGAGATGAATGTTTTCAGAAAGTATGAGTAAGTATGAAAGAATCTGGAGTAATTTTGAGGTAATTAATGAAAAATCTCAAAATGAAATATGAATGAAAGAGGAGGCGGCAATTGACGGGGCAGATGGTGTGTGCCTTATACTTATAAAAATTAAATATGGTAAATAAAAATAAAAATAAAAATAAATAAAATAAAATAAAATGAAAAAGTCAAGGCAAGGCAAGGCAAGACAAGGCGAAGTACCAGTATATGGTAAGGAAGTTATTATGACCCACCTATTGTAATAAGTTCTAAGCTTTCTTAAGGAGAAGAAGGAGAAGAAAGACTTCGGGAAGTCTCAAAAATAAAAAAAATAGATACTTGATGACTGACTTGACCCTTGTAAAGTTGGTACTAGTATCCATTTCCGTCAGATTCCTTTTTCCTTTTTCCTTTTTCCTCTTTTTTTTTTTCTCATCACCGCTCCGGCCTTGTTGCACAGATGATGATCATTAAAAAGTTCATGTTTTACTATATGGATATGTATATAAGACGTAGATGCAGTATATCATCAATACCAATACAGTCAACTACTAGGTATGCAAGGCAGTGCAGTAGTGCATTAGTGTTTGTTAAATGTAAAAGTACCGTGTCGTAGTTAAGATGTTGGTTGGAAGTTGAGTTGTGATGTGAAGGAATAATGGTATGTATGGATGGTATTGTCATAATCACGGATTACCGATGAGTATGTAATAAATTGTTATAATTTTTTGCTATTTTGCCATGACCTTGAAAATAAAAAAAAGGTATGAAACATGTTGGAGAGAATTTATGACAACTCTCTTTTTCTGCATGCACTCTGTATTCTTATCCCACTTCTTGGATCCAACTGATCTACTTCTAGTCTTCTACTACTGTATCTAATACCGGTAATATGATTCCAATCATCATCATCTTTGTGTTACTCGAAATGCCTTACTATACCTACATAGAGGTACAGTACATACGTACGTATACGAAATATAAGCAAGCTGGGGAATATATGATCTATGATCTAGTATGGTACTACTGGTATGGGTGAATGGAAAAAGATTTATGCGGTTTGCGGCTATTATTCTTTGTGTTTTCTGTTACATTTTCGGAGGTGTTATATCTCGAACGGAGCAACCATAATCCTGTACCAGTACATTCGAGACTCGAAATCGAAAGGCCAAGAGACTGAGATTACAGAATGACCTACCTACCTACCGATACCTCAAGATGAGCATGGATGTGGCATCT
>JWJB01010879.1:0-15778 GCA_000812895.1 Rutstroemia sydowiana | reverse complement strand
TGTTTAATTAATAATATTATAATATTAATAATATAACCTCACTTTATAATCAAATTATATAAATTATATATAATTAATTAAAATTAATATTAATATCTTATTATTATAATAAATTTATAATTTAATAGTAAAACAGCTTATTAACAATATAATTAAATAAAACATTTCCTATACTTTATATAACCTTAAAAATTATCCCTATAACTATATAATTTAATTATGTAATTATTATCGATTTTCTCAATAATTTATAAACTTAATATTAAATATTCTTAATTTCTAATTCATAAATTCCTAATTAATTAATTATATAATCCACTTTCTAAAAAGCTGCAGTCCCCAGAACCCTGTTAATCAAAACCTTTTTTTTATAAAAACCTTTCTTTTTTCTTTATTAAAATAGATCTCGCTTTCATAGCAAGGTTCCCTGCGTAAATTATATTATAAATCATACTTATTGAATTATATTTATTGAATTAAATTTAAACAATGAATTTTATGAATCATATTTATTGAATTAATTTTAAACAATGAATTTTATAAATTATATTTATTGAATTAAATTTAAACAATGAATTTCATAAATTATATTTGTTGAATTGGATTTGGACAATAAACTCTTTACATTGTAATAATGTAAAGCTTACTTTCACAAAATTTGATTCATTAAATGAGTGTTGAACATTGAAATTTATGATATAAAAATGACAAACTTATGGGCATAACGAGTACGTGTTGAAGTAATGCAAATTGCCGCAGTGCCAACCTTTCTTTGCAGTTGAATAAATGCTAAACGGAGATATACTAAACGCTTGGAGGTCTTATCATTAAGCTAGAAGGCAAACGGGTTCGTAATCTGGTAAGTATCATGGATGGACAGAAGTGCTGCGAGTGATCTTAAGGAGGCAGATACATAGGCGTATTGAAAGTGAATGAGATGATGAAGTATTCTCTATCAATGTATGGAATCAACTTGGAAACAAAGAAGATAAATTACCACAATAGCATCCACTTATAGATGCAAAACTACACCATACAAAAATGTTTCTTGCCAACAGTCTGCTCAAATCCCAAATGTGAAGCCTGGAAGTAACCCACATTCTTTGAAACCTCAGTAGTACACCAAAGCTCAAGCTTCCCCAGCCTTCACAATATTAAACCTCAACCTCTATCACCTCCTGCTTAATATCTTCTTGGTCAATATCCTCCTCAACTTTCTCCTGCATCCCGGTCACCCCACCAATTTCACCCCTCCTCTGCCTCTCTACATCCCTCAAAAAGCTCAACACCCCCCTCGCACACACCTCCTTGGCCTGTTTCCTTCCATACACACCACTGAACTCTCCTACCTTTCCCTCAATACTCGGATCGTTACCAAACTGGGCCCATCCGGAATAAAGTGGTGTGTCTGGCGCCATGGGCGTAATCTTGTAAGTGGGACATGTGAACCCAAGAAGATGGCAAAGGGGTGGTACCTGGACAGAGTATGATTCTGAAGAGGGTGGGGAGTTTGGCTGGGGTGAAAGCGACTGTACTGAGGGAGACGATGGGAATGCAAACGCAGAGGCCGCGGGTGTCGGGGACTTGAGATTTTGGACCTGTGATGGAGAGCGTAATTGCATAGGGACAGGGGCCGGTTTGGGAAACCTAACGGATCCGTCCGAAGGCATCAGATTGCGAGTGATAAGCCAGTTGATAGCGTGTTTGGCCGCAAATTGTTTGGCATGCTTCTTGTTGCCAAAGGCAACAATGCTAGAGAAAGCATCTGGCGCTTCGGCGATATTGAGAGTACAGGTGAAAAGCTGATGGCCAGCTACAACGTCTGTGAAGACTGGAAGTGTGAGCCCTTTTGCTTGATGGTATTCTAATCATTGTCAGTTATATGGTACATAATTTCATGCGGGAAAGAAAGAAGACATGCCAGAAAGTTTTCCGACCCAATTTGTATCGCCAATTTGCTCCAATGCAGCCCTTCCAGCTAGTGTTTGGTTAAAGTTAGGGAGTTTCTTTACTTTCTTAGACGACGGGATGGTGTACTCAATTGTGCCAATTGTGGTCGAGTATTTGCAAGTCTGGAAACTCAACTAATTAGTCTTTTCTGAAGAAACTTTCTTACTAAGGTTTTGATACTGTGGAATTCTATTATTTAATAAACAAACTTGATAGATACTTACTCTGATTCGATTTGAGCTTGTATCTCAGCCTGCTCCCTTTCAAAGTCCTCTAGACTCTGATGTTGTGAGAAATCAGGAATAAAGGTTGTAAGGGTTTGGGGTGTACCAGCCATGATGATTACTGGGGAAATTGTGAAAGAAAATTTTGACAGAACTTCTTCAACGACCTCAAAATCGCAATTTTATGTAAAGTGTGAATAATAAGAAGGAGCACGATGGAAGACTTTAGTAGTTTCTATAAAGTCCTTTGAGAGCCTTGTCAACACGATATCAGTATTAGTGGTGTGGGTGGGGCTGAGTAAATATTAAAACCTGCATCTGCAAATGCAAGGGTTGGGTTGGATACAACCTTATCAAGCATGTCGCCGGCTTGAGAAGGCTCTGGGTGGCTTGTTGCCATGACTTATAAAATAGATTGTCAGGTAGGGCATAATCTTATTGAATGAAGAGAATTTTATTTTCGGCCCATTGCTGAGCATGGCATGTTTGCCAAACGGGTATCAAAACTCAACCGAACTCCTCATGATATTTTGCTATTACTCCTTGAAGAAACCCTTGTGATATCCTGATTTTACTCTTCGAAGAAACCTCCATCGCTGTCGTTACCATCTTGCCCATGATCTGCTTGAGCACCAATTGATGCTCCAAATGCCTGGTTCTTAGAAAATCCAGCAGATTTATTTTTCGCAACCTTCGGTTCGTTGATGCCCCGTTGGCTTCTTCTTTGCCTTCGATTCATCCCTGTTGTATCAATTGGTGGAGCCTGCTCCTTAGGTCTATGTTGCAATGGCTTCTTTTTGGGTAACACAGGACCGTTTGTGGTAGGTACATTTGTCGCTCTCCTGTTTCGCAGCTGATAAAGGGTGCCTTCCTCCATGCACTTTTCAACCTCCTTCCACATGAGTGGTTTCGGCCTCTCCGATTCCTCCGTTGAATCACCTGCAACTTTTTGGGGGTAAATGCTGACATACGTTTCGTTGAGTGGATGGTATTGGGTGTAATTGAGATCAACCTCTGCTATATGCATTTCCTTCTTCAATTGCTCTACCTCTTCGGTCGATTGGGTCTCTAGGAGTTGTTTCCGTAGTCTTTTCAAAGTTCTCGTAGCCTTTTGACGTTCTGAAGATAGACCACTTAGCATCGCATATCAAGGTAGAGATGATCAGGATAATATAACATACCAAAGAATCTAACCATGTGGTATTTTTTGATCATTTTCTGCCGAGCCTTCTCTGATTCCGCAGCAGCCAATTCTTGCTGATAAGCAGCAAGAGCTCGTTCATCTTCTATGCGCACATTTGCAGGTAGATCCTCCATTCTCTCAAGCTTCCTCGAAACATCTCGAATATTTTTCTTTATAGCATTGACACTCGACGCATGTGCTTGTTTCCTGTTGAAAGCTGATTCTGATTTGTTTTTCTTGGCTGGCTTAGGATTGTTCCCATAGACTTGAACCTGACGTGATGGATGAATAACTTCCTGAGATTCTGACTCTCCATGTTTTTGTTTTGGTGCCATTGTGTCTTTTCTCGATGGGAATTGATATTATTCTGAAGATTATATAAAAAAATATTTTGTTGTTCAGCCTTGTCTTGTCTTCTCCACCCAGAGTTTACCTGTTTGGAAATTTAATGGCAATAAAATAAAAAAAATAAAAAAATCCATTTTCTGAGAACTAATGGGCATGGCAAAACATCGGATATAGATATCGGACTCAGTAAACTCCGATCATGGCCCAAATGACATTCTTATTTGATTGATTGCCTTTGCCTTTGCCTTTCACTTTCTTGATGGGAAATTATTGGAATTTCATTCGCAAGATGCAAATAACGAAGAATTGAGATTTTACTGAATGACAAGACAAGTTGTCATCATTATATGGCTCTATTGGATAAATCTTTGAGAAGGAATTTGGAAAAATAATATGTTTGGAAGTATCTAAACTAATGTCTGATTTATAACTCCAGCACGCACTCACTCAATATTTCAGCTTTCTTAAGGTAACTCTTCAGATTTTATAACTTTGAAAAGTTAGAGAGACGAAACAAGAAAGCTCATGGATTTAACGCGGTGAAGAGACTTTCTAGAGAGAATTTGGTTCACAGAGCTTGCTTCTTTGAATTTGGGATCAGAAGATTTGAAGTCCCCATTGCTTTTCAGAAAGCTACAAGCAAACAAAAAAGAAACCCGGATTCCTGGGCAACTTATTCTATTCACCCAAAATATTCACCATATCAAATCTCGATGAAATACGACTGAGTGTTTTGGACTCGTGATTCCTTACATCATAGTTGGTATCATAAATCCGCTCGAAGCACTAAGGTCTCAGTTTTCGAGCTTCAATATACAGAAATTACCGGTTCCTAAATTCCCGCCATGGACAAGACAGAAGGCATTATCAGATGGTCGCCAAGTGCAGCTCGTTCGCAATTCCTTGCCTTCAATCTGAACTACAGAATTCTCCAACTCTATGAAGCAAAGGGACGAGCACAGTCAGGAATATTCGATTATGAACCCTTAGCTCGATACATTGACATTCCTTCCCTTAATACTTTTGATTGGTCACCGGTAGTGGAGGGACTGGTCGCTGTTGGTACTTCTAGTGGTGAACTTCAATTATTGAGAGTCGATGACAATTCTAATGATGTTTTGTCACTTACAATCAAACAGCCAAGAGCCTGTCAAGCCGTCGCTTTCAATAGTACAGGACTGCTTGCTATTGGTCTTGAACGCGTCCGCAACGATGGTTCTTTGCAGATATGGGATGTCAATCAGCGTCTTGCTGGCTGGGACACTTCTCAGCCAGGTTGGGCAGTACCAAACAATATCATAGAACCCCGAAAACTTGAATCCGCTTCCGTGAGTACAAGTTCCAAGTTGTCCTTGAAAGTTCCGGTCTCAACCACTGCCAACCTCGAAATCGTGTCTATGTTTTAAACAGGCAATTTGGAATTGACATCTACTGATAATGCGCAGGTCACAAGTATTAAATTTTTCGAAGATCAGCCACAAACTTTAGCTATCGGTATAAAGAATAGTTGTGTTAGAATTCATGATCTCAGGGGTAAGCCTGTTGTAGTATTTATCATATCTAGCATATGTTAACATTACGTCAGATCCCAATGGAAACGCCATCTTTTTCAATACGAAGTGCAACAATAACATCGCTATCGACTATTCGGATCCCAACTATTTCGCTTCCTCCTCCTTGGATCAACCAGGCTTGACAGTCTGGGATCGCCGTGCCAGTAGCCGTCTCTCGGCATCACCAATGTATCTAGAGACTATTGATCACGATGGATATACTTTTGGAGCTGCACTACAATTGAAAAAGGTAATTTCAACTGACAAACAAGGTTCTTACATTAAATCACTGCGTTATTGTCGTGAGCAGCGTGGAACGTTAGGAGTTCTTTCCAATGCCGGTCAGCTCCAAGTCCTGAAAATTAACAAGGAATATTATGATCCTGCCACAGACAATAATGTGGAAGGAAGCCCCGAATTACTGCAAGTGAAGAAATCATTTGACCTTGAATACCCTTATTTTGATCCAGACCATGGACGGAAGCAGGAAGATAGGATTGTTTCGTTTGACTGGTTGACGCTTGGAACAACAGACTTACAGCCTCGTGTTGTGGCACTCAGAGCCAGTGGATCGTTTGAAATCATGCAAACACCATCATTAGTCTCCGGTGAGTTAATGTCGACTTGCCAAATGCATTTATTCCCGATGTTGAGTGGTACTAAAGTGTTTGCTTATAGGCCAGATGATGGACTTTGTTCCATGGAAACCACCTTACAATCGTAAGACTCTTCTACCCTACCACCATAGTTCCAAGCTTATATTTGTGCAGATGACAAGGTTCATTACCACAGTTTGATGGAATTCGCGGATCCGACCGAACGCGAAAGCAATCTTGGCCCGCTGCATGCTGATAAAATCGCATCCGGCGTTCCCGTGTTCGGCCCAGATAGGTATTCCGCAGACCATACACAAGCTCACTTAGCGGCCGCACTTATCCAAGTCCTCGGATGTCCAGAATCATCCACGTCAGCCGAAGCAGTGTCTGGAACTCAGGCGAATCGAGCAGCTTATACGAAATCGACGTTCGAAGAAGCCATTGAGAAACAGCTTTCAAATATAGACGACCACGTCTCTGAAGTTTTTGTGGCAAAAGAAAAGTTGTACATGGAGCACCAGAGCCATGATGATACCTGGGACAACGATTTGTCTCAGATGAATCTCTCATACGGGGCAAGCAAGGAACATACTCATGACTCTTCGACTGTTGAAGTCGTATCTAGCAGGGAGATGCACGAACGGTTACACCAATCTACCGTGGCAACGTCGAAAGCGGAGGCCCTATCGAGTGAAAATTTATTCATGAAGCGTGCGCTAGAGGGGTATTTGTTTGACTGCGAAATTAATAAGGCTGTAGTTCAAAAAGACAAATGGCTTGTTGATGTGTGGGATTGGATTTCTGGTAACCTCTCGGCCCCATTTAGATGGTCTATTTCTAATTTCTTTGTAGTTTCCGAGAAGGCATCAAAAGATGATGGCATGATATCTTCCAGTCTGGATCTTCGCTACCTCGGAGTTCATGCACTTTGGAATAATAATCTTGGTAAATTATGATCAGCCCCCTCGCGGATACGTAACAGTTCTGATCTTACTAGGTGGCAAGACAAAATCTAGGCTCATTGAATGTACTGTAAATCCCGATGTATCCCAATGGGAACGTCTTATCGCCTTTATCAATCGACGTGCTGGATATGAAGAGTACACCGGTATACAAAGCACAAAGCCCGAGCATCGACGTCTATGTCTCGCGTTGTGTGGTTTCGCGAAAAATTCAGCAGTCTTGAGAGATCAAATGGCAGACTTAGAAGAAAAGGGCGAATTTACAAAAGCCGCTGCACATGCTCTTTTCGAAGGAGAGCCCCAGCTTGCTGTGGATATACTGAGACGTGGTAGCAAGGAACTGGTGTTTGTCGCTGTCGCCCTTGACGTAACCTGCAAAAGCGCTTCTGACATTGATTTGTCCAATTGGAGCAAGATATTGGAGAGTCATGCTCAAATGTCAGGAGATTCTTATTTGCGTGCTATCTTCGCCTACGTCACAACTAGAAACTGGGTTGTAATTGCAAACGAGGCATCTTTACCAATGCGAGATCGAGTTGGAGTTGCTCTTCGCTATCTTGACGACGATCAGCTTACAAAATGGCTCGACAAGGCCATGGAAGAAGCAATAAATCATGGTGATATTGAAGGCATTGTACTTGCCGGTATTACCGACAACATGGTTGATATTCTCGCAAAATACGTGGAGAAGTTTTTTGACTACCAGACCGCGATTCTCATCATCTCGTTCAGTTGGCCTTTATATATCTCGGATCATCGATGCGATGCCTGGCAAAATGCATACCGTGCTTATCTCAACCGCCACCAACAATTCCTCCAGCGCATCCGTTTCGATAAAGGGGCTACAAAGAAATCTCGCCAACGCGATGGTAACCCTATCTCTAAGGCTCCGATCCGTCAAGTCACAGTCCGATGCGTCTACTGTGATACGCAGTCTGTCAACGATCGCCCAAATGCCTCTGGTGGCGCGAATCCCGCCCCTCCAAACTCTTCTGCCGGCCCTTCTAATAGCTTAGCCGACGAGCGCAACCCGCTTATGGCGAGCGGTATCAATGCCGGTCTCTGCTGTCCTCGCTGCGGCTCGCACCTTCCAAGATGCGCAATATGTATGGAGATATGTGGGGCACCACGCTCAGACCGGCCAGAGTTGTCGACCGATACATCGATCAAGAGAATGGCCCATCAATTGACGTTTTGCATGAAATGTAAACACGCCAATCACATGGATCATGCGGTTCAGTGGTTTGATAGGCATGTTGAATGTCCAGTGTCCGAGTGCAAATGTCAGTGCAATTTTAGGGCAAATTCGGAGGTAGTATAGGGGTTCTATAGTGGCGTTTGAGAGGAATAGTAAGCTGGATACCCGTTTGTTGTATTGTTGTATGTAGATTAGATGATGAATGTACGACTGCTCAGAGGATCAATACTAAGTTGAATACTTAGCACAACAGGGGCATTTATTAGCGACTCTACATCTTGAGGTTGAGCATAACAAATTTTGCGCCTACGAAACGAGGTGCAATGATTGCTTTGGTGCATTCATTTTGAACTCTCTCTTAGAGCTGCCCATAGAACACGATTAAATGCTTCTAATCAAACATCTGACGAAATATGTTCACTCTTCGAGTGCTTGTTGTCGTCGAAGCCCACGGACTTTCTATTTATGGCAAAACCCCTGATCTCTATTCGAATTTCTTACAATCGCCTACCGTAGCTACGCGTTGGTTTCTCGACTGATCATGTACAATACTCAGTGATAAGGTTCAATTGAATCGCCATTTTCTCGCATTCTGGTCATATGCACAATAGTAAATGGTTTCCGAATTTAAGAAAATATTGAGGTTATAGGTTATGAATGTCAGAGCTTCATTTGCCTGCCTGCACGACATCCAAGCATGACACAAGAAGACTGGCAGGGGCGCGGGGCATGTGCACGGGCCATGGCTCATCATCTTACAATGGCGGGGTATTTTTGTACCTCAAAATGGTAAAATGAACTCTTGACATGTATTTAGTGGCCAAGTCTATAGTCTACCAATAGCAGTGTTTTTGTTGAGAAACTAGTGTCCCATCCCATTCAGAGGAACATGAATGATTTTTGAGAGAACATTTTAAACATACCCTTCGCCTTCGCTAATTTTTAACAGATATGCGATTTGATTGTAAACTACCACCCAAATCATAGTGTTACATACTTCCCTCCCCGCAACCCAACACCCCCCACTCAACTCATAGTTTGGTTTACTTCGCGAAATGAAGATCGTAACCCAGCCATTTCCTCGCGTTGACCTCTGCAACAGAAAGACCCGGGTATCCATATGTCAACGGCAAAAAGTAGTACCATCCAAAAAGTACAACTGCCATAATGACGCCAACCGCAGCCCACGACATCATGAGATTCTGACCAGCAACCTTTTCACGTGCAGGCAAATGCTTCTTTGGTGCGGCGCCCTTCTTGATTGCACCTGCATCATCCACGATGGGTTCGACATTGAAGATGAACTCAAGTAAAGCGCCGGTAATTAATGCCGACGCCAAGTGAGCAGGTAGATAATGATGCAAGAAAAGCTGACGGCCCATGAGATAGAAGGGTAGGTAATGCGTGGCCCAGGCAAGGAAGAAAAAGCCGGTGGAATTATAGAGACGAGATCGGGTACCTGACGGAAATTATTAGCTAAATTCTTTTTATCAGTATTTGAGACGGGAAACTCACGATTGTCCAATGCATCAACACCACGACGCAATGATAATTGATCCGCAGCAAGAATACCAGCATAGACTGCGAGCAAACTGCTTGCTAACCACCATCCAAGAGGATTGCCGAGGAAGTAGATTTGCTGTCTCGTATCGTTCTGAGTCCAGAAGCTGACACCTCTTAATAGAAATGGCCAGATGAAAGGTTCACTGGCATAAGGATGGCTGCTAGTCAAAGCATTATTGTGGTAGAACATGGCTCTTTGTAATTCGAACCATTTCTTCAAGAATGGTACACTCTTGACTTTACGTTCCGTCTTGATCAAACGAGGATCGTCTTTAGGAACTGATGGTATCTCGTCTACATACCAGATGTTTGAGCTTTGCGCCAAGTTCTTGTTTCCGTTGATTTCTTGTTGCTTATAAGCCCAATCTGGAAGAGGAGTAGTGTGCGTCCACATGGCAACTTTGCTAGGATTGTGAATAAGTTTGAATTGGCCTTGGAGACTCTTGAATTCTTGTCGTGGTTTGCCGTTCTCAATTCTGATCTCAAATAAGGTATCGTTAAGACGATCTTCTACTGCCTCTTCAACGGGGACAGTAGTAAATTCTTGGTTGGTTGGGTAGTATGGAGAAGCAACATCGTGGGACAATAGCATTGTGTTTGTGACGAGATGTCTCAATCTAACAAGCTCGTTATTCTTCACAACCCTACCCTGGACAGGCTCCATCGAATCAGCAGGCAGAATTTGCCAGTGATTGTTGGCGTCAGCATATGGATAACCAGTAACCTGTTGGCCTTGACTTGACACTCTTCCATCATCGTATCTCAGCGGATATCTGTCGGGGTGACTGTGCAAGAAGCCATGTGTTTCCTTGTGTTTGATTTGAATGCTATCAAAGTAGTTGATGGTAATTGCATTAGCGGCCATAGGGTTGTCGCTAAGAGTTTCCTGAAACTCGGGAGACATGAAATCATCACCTGGGCCAGATTTGGTCAGGATTGCAAAATGCACCTGGAACCAAAAGAGGTAGAAGATGAACGGTACAATAATGAGGGCGACAGCGCGTGCCGCAAAATGTTTTCCAAATTCCGGTAAGCTCAAAGCACCTTGACGGCGGTTGATATCGAGGAGACTCCACAAGTCAATTGCTACGGCAGATCCAATGGTAACAAATGCGAATAAACCGACATACTTCGTTGAGATGTCACAACTCAAGGCGAATCCCGTCAAGAGCAACCATTTCCACCACTTCCTGGAGAACGGGACATGGCGTAGCTTATAAAATTTGACGTAGCATAAAAGACTGCATGCCATGGCAAAAACAAGAGTAGCATCTAATAAGATCAAACGAGTCTGGCCAATGTGGGCGTTGTCGAAAAGCACCAAGAAAGCAGAAAGGATGCAAGCCGGCAGGGTGTAACCTGACTCCCACATAATGTCGAAGACAACAGGTACAGTCAAAGCCCCCAATAATGCAGGCATGGCACGGAAAGCCACATATGGCACCTTGTTGTCGATGTATGAGTCGCCAATGTTCTCAAAATGAAAATGTCCGTCATATCCAACAAACCAACCCATCAAGGCAAAAAGAAGCTTTCCGAAGGGAGGGTGGACATCGAAGAAATATGTTCGCTCGAGGTAATATGAGGCAAACTACACAAAATAGCATTAGACAATTGATACACCTCTAGGCACGATTATGATGCAATACCTTGCCAAAATGCACTTCATCAAACACCACTTCATTGGGATGGCTGATACCCCAAAATCTTGTAATGAAGGCCAGCACAGTTATGACTGCTAATGCAATCCTGTAATCCCATTCTGCTCCGCCCTTCTTATCCAGGTTTGCTTTTATCAGTTCATCGAGTTCGGAATCTTGAGGAGGTGTAATACCAGCCGACAACGTCTTTTCAGACTTCGCCGAAACTGTGTCTCCTTTCCGCTTGCGCATTGAGCCCTGTCCTTGAGAAGACATGGCAGCGCCGTTGAAGTGTCAATTGTAACAGTAAATTCTAAAAACACATAAGGCAAGTTAGCTATAGCTCTGTGCGAGTGCGGGAGGTACAAAACCAAAAATAAGTTTGATAGTAAAAGTACAGATGAAACTTACAACAACAATGCTTCAATAGCAACAACCTCTTAAGGAATGTATGAATATGGCATTGATATTAAAAAAGAAACTAAAAGTAAGAAGAGGAAAAGTTGTTGTTGGCAATTCTTAAGTAGTAAGAAGGAAAAGGCTCTTGAGAGAGAAATAAAGTGATTATTACTCCAGCCGCGTAAGAATAGGACACTTTGTTAATAACCTCGCGTGTTAAAAATAAATAAGCTAGTAAAGCAACCTCATGTAAATTAGATTGGTTTTCGATCTATATTATAATAATTTACTATAAAATCAAATGAATATTTTATAAAAAAAAAATATAATAATGCAGTAAAATAAAGTATCTTAATTTTAAGTACAATATTTAACAGCCTTATTTTTAAATATAATTTTTAGAAGCTATTGATACCTCCTAATAAGTCACTGATTGTACCCAGTCCCAGCTACGTACTACTAGGTAGAGAAGTTTATATTTACAGCTCCCTTGAAACCTTATTTGTCTTGTTGTCTTGTTCACTCTACTAGGTAGCTTCACTGTACTGTCAAAAGTGCACAGACTATAACCACGTGAAGATAAGAAAATATATATGATAAGAGATCTCTCAACTCACCATACAGTTGGTATACTTATCTTACATACACCAGCAATACTAGATACATACTAGTAGCTAGTAGTATCAAGCTATATTGAGTGATGAATAGTAATATGGCTTCAAAACTCTTGTTCCCATCTCGTATAGGCAGAGGAGGATGCTATTTCAATTCCCTTTCTATGAGTAGACCGGAATTACATTTTGGGAGAGCGCGCTTGTTCACCACAACTCAATCTCGATTCTCTTCAAAGAGCTATGAGATGCATTCAATTATTAGTCCTAAACTTCCAGCCCGTAAGTTCTCTCCTTCTACCGGCTAGGTATATATATTTCAGATATTGATTTAATATAGCAATTGGACCATACGTAAGTTGTTCACTATGAAGTCTCGCCCAAATTCTTTTGCTTCCAATTAACAAATAAAAACAACTCTAGTCTCATGCTACGAGAACACCTTTTGCCATCTACTGCTCTGGACAACTTCCAGCTGATTTTGAGGGCAACCTAATCAAAGGAACAATACGAGATAGGACCAGCGCATGTTTACAGAATCTGAAAGAGGTTCTTCTTTCTGCAGATTCTTCTCTCGATAAAATTGTCAAGGTACAAATTTTCTTGACGGACATGAATGATTTTGCGGAGATGAATAAAGAGTATGAGCAGTGGATTAAGCATAGCCCTGCCAGAAGTTGTGTGGCGGTCAAGCAACTGCCAAAGGGGGTCGATATTGAGATTGAATGTGTTGCGTTGCCATGAAAGTTGACCAATGTTATTTATAAACGCCGGTGTGCTTCATACAATATAACAAGCTTCCAAATACTGATTCGGAGCTCATGGAAAACAATCAGCTACTGCATGCACTAGCTTTCATTTCCTACTGCAAGCAATTCATTACTTGACTTCCTTCCTCTTGCATATTGTTATCATGATATCTCCATTTGCCGAAGTAGAAATACCTACTTAATATATGGAACCTTTCATGAACAAACTTGAAAACACAAATATTTGATTGTTTCAATCATTTTCAATAAATCTAACTAATTGAATGACATCGTTCAGACACAAACTCATGGGCATAAATTATATACACAGAAATCCAAGCCTATTCGTCTGATATTACAGATAGAGCAACCCTCATGCTCAAAGAATGTTAAAAGATCTTAAGTTTATGCGTCTAATGATATAAATGGTGTAAAGAAGGATGTTCCATCTTCATTAGTAAATATAAACATACTCATCTAATGATATAAGTGGAATATAGATCATATTACATAAAGGAATGAGACATCAAATTTATCTTTTCATATGTACAATACAGACTCTTATTTATGTAATCTTCCTGTTCTACTAGTATGTAAAAAAAATATTCATCTTCGAATCAATATACGCTGCACTTCCACCTATCTGTATCATGTGCCTTGTCCAATACTCCAATCCCACAGAAAATTCCTAGTAAACACACAGTACTGATCGTTTCGTATCCAACGCCAGCGCTTCCCCTCATCATATGTCTCAAAAACGCTACCCAAATGTAAAAAGCAAAATCCAGAGCCAAGATCAAACATGCACATATTGAAACTCCAAGTCTCAAACTCCAGTCAAATCAACAAGCTCCACTTCTTCACCTCTCCATGCTCTACTCCTCCCCTCAATCAACTCCTCTCTGTCCACTTCCCTCCAGAATCCAGGCAATGACTCGCGAAGCATGATGTATTTTCTTTTTGATTCTTTCCGTTTACCTTTTCCCTCTTTCTCCTTGGCCTCTGCACAGATTACAGGGCCTTCTCCTCTCGCAAATGCGCGTTCTTCTTCGGTATGAATTTCTGCCTGCTCAATCATGGCTTCCTCCACATCTGTATCCACGTTTACGTTTGGCTTTGACCTCGTAGAAGTTACACCCACACCGGTCAAGTATTGGCGCTCTTCTTCATTGAGTCGCTGAACTTGACAAAGCCCTGGGATGGGTCTAGAAGAATTGAGATTGGGCGCTGGTGTGGAGCGTCCGATAGAATGTAGGTATTGTTGTTCCGGAGATGAGAGCTCAACAATCTCATCTGTAGTAGGAATTGGTGTGCGAGAGTTGAGACGGTGTGGTGAGTTTGATGGCTGGCTGAAGGAGCTGCTACTTGTGGGTCTGGGTGGGCTTGAGTAGTTGGCTTGGCGCGGTGAATTGGCAGGTGAAGGAGATAACAGATCAATAATTTGTAAAGGTGCAGTATTGTAGCTGCAGTCAGAAGAAGAAGACTTGGTAGCGGAGGAATGAAGAGAGAAGTCAATTCTGCAGTTCGCTGGCCTTGGTGTTAATGGACCGTGAGTGGACGTTGGTGGTGGGGAAGAAGTTGGATGAAGAACTTGGCGGGTGCGGGTTAGCGAGCGTTTTTTGATTTCATGACTCGGGAGATCGTTCTCATCACCGATATCTTTATTTGGGATGGGCCATTGGCGGTGGTGTTTCCTGGAATCTGCTGACGACGAAGTAGATGGCGCACTAGATAGCGGAGTCGGAATGTGGTCGGTTTCGTTCTCTGTCTCAGTACTTGTACTGTTATTGAAAGATTCGACTATCTGAGACGAGGTGGCGTGTTTTTGATCTCTAGAAGATGGAGATTTCATAGCCGGGGTTATGAGGTGAGAAGCAAGCTCGGGACTAGGACTCATTGAAAAGCTCTGGAACTTCTTGGTCGGAGTCGGACTAGAGGGCTGTTGCAGATATGAAGGCTTAGTGATCGCTGCTGAGGGCTCTCTGGAAAGTGACTGGGGTATTGGCAGAGCATTCTTTCTTTCCCTCGATTTCGGCCGCCTTTTTTGGTTCTCATTTGCCGATGAGATCGGAACTGGAAGAGGGGATGATTCGGGACTTCCGGTTAGATCATAGGTTTCAACTTGTTTGCTGGGAGCATCGGCTCTTCGGGTTCTAGATGGTTTCGTTATTGCTGCTGTAGGCTGTGATGATGGTTTAGCAATATCCCAAGGGGTTTGTCTTGTCCTTGGTCTTCCTTGTGGAATTTCCGCTCTTCGAGTTCGACGTTTGGGCATTGGTAATGGTTCTGGCGATTTGGGTCCATCCAAGGTCGAAGTTAAAAAGGAAGAACGTACCGTTTCTGTGGACTTTTCTGAATCTTCCATGTGTTGACCAAGGGGTTTTGCCGTATTTTTTGAGTTCTTTCCCGAGACCTCAACGAATGGATCCAAAACTGCCTGGCGCATCCCGCCTGCAGCCTTGCTAGTCTTCTGGCTGGTACTTTTTGTTGCAGCTTTCTGAGCTGCAGCTCTTTGTTTAGGAAGCTTCTTTGGGTTTGAAAGAGATTCTACATAATCTTCTGCAGTCAATGGCACTCCAACTCTGACAAGAGTTTCCGCCACCCATAACTTCTCAGCTGTTGTAGGATCATATAAGGAGGGTCCGCGTTTTACTGGTGTATCTCCGGGAGCGGCAGCATCATCGGATGCGTATGCTTCAATCTGGTCGTCCTCAAGAAGGGGGGCTAAACCATCTCTCCCATACTCATCAATTTCATCATCTGGCTCATCGTCCAGATCGATATTGACAATTTCTAGCGGAT
>JWJB01010875.1:0-10833 GCA_000812895.1 Rutstroemia sydowiana | reverse complement strand
AAGACATTGCATAAAACTGGGGGAGAGGGGTTGCTTTCGTATCTTCCTTCTTGTTGTGGTTTGCGTTGGGTTTTGTTTTGGGGGGTGGTATTGTATTGTATGTATGTATGGTATGTATGGATGGAGTCTGCCCCTCCCCCCAGTTTTATGCAATGTCTTCTCGTAAAGAAAGTCGTACTCTAATCGTATGAATGAGATAGCTACAGTACAAGTACCTAGTAGGTAAGATGAATAAGGAGCGGAGCGCATGTTGGTCTCTGCATTGAATGTACTGTATCATCATACAGTACCTCATCCTATCTAGGTACAGGTACAATTCTGTATGGAATTTAGTTGCGTAAACTTGCATTAGGATTCAGAGAATCAGATGAGATGAGATCAGGTACAAGTTTACAACAAGCTTTAAACAGTTTTCAAATCTCAGCTACTGTAATACGTAATATCAACATTATTACAGAACGAGTATTTGATTAATCATCTATCTTACTTGGTTGTAGCTTTCTTTCTGTTTCTTAGATGTGGTATGTACTGGTATCGATAGTTTATTATTTATAACTACTGTACCTGCGTGGGTAGAATGGGGGTAATGGTGATATCCATAGGTGATGTCTCAACAGAGTTGCAAAGTGGATAGGCAGATAATATTCCGATTTGCATAAAGTTATATGGATATCGAGTTAGATACTTCCGTACATCGTATCTCAAATACTCAAGTAGATGGATATACGAGCATGATATCGTAGACTGATGGTTATCCATAACTGAAGGAAGGAATCTAAGAACTTGTGCAAAGACTACCCAGGTATATTTACCAGAGGACTTGGAAGGTAAGGCACTACTATTGTACTCGTACTTAACAAGGGCTTTCATTCGGATCCTTTTCATGTATGTACATACAGTATATCATGGGTGTATCAGATAATTTTTATCTTTATTTTTATTCCAAGACCACGTTGTTATGGATTCTATTTATTCTATTTGTATTGAAATCCCCTTGAGCTAAATGCTACTTTACCTAGATAGGTATTATACCGATGTATGTATGGTATCGTAAATATTTAATTAACCAATTATATTAATATTTATAAGATTTATAATATTATTCATAAATTTAATCGAACCAATAATATAAAAATCAACCTTTTTTTTTATCATCTGAAGATTTACAAACTAGCAAAATGACTCCACTTTCTTTACTCCGCTTTCGCTTAGAATCTCCGCTTATTCGCTTATTATTTATTTATTATAGATATCTTTTACCCAAAAAGATGAAAAAAAGAAGATTTTTATATTTTTTTAATCATCAATAGGTAAAAAAGAACCATGTCAATATAAATCCTACTTTACTGTGCCGTACCAACCAAACCCAGGTTTTTTAAACTCATTCTCAAGATCTTCCCCCTTCCCATATTTTTTTTCCATTATTCCCCACTTTCTTTTGCGCATTAGAGGGAGCGTAAGTTCTAGCTGCAGCTTTTTACTGCATTACAATTACCTATTTTATAAATAAAGAATATCAAAAAATTTATTCTATTTTTTTTTTTGTTAATATTCAATCGCCGAGGAATAAATAAAAGAATCATAAAAAGAGCTGAGAGTAAATAAAAGCTCAAGTTTGTGAGAGAGAGAGATCTTTTTTCTATCTTCTTTCCAATTTGCGACACCTTTTACCTACAATTTAATTTAAATTTTGTTTACCGTACCAACCCGGTGGTCGGTCTACCTTTTCAACCACAGCCGTACGTACTGGTTTAACCTTTTCCCGACATAAATTTCGAAAAAAAGATTCAAGATCAATTGCGTCAAGAGTCTCAAGACTATCAATCAATCAACGGAATCAACGACAATTAATCAACCTACATTCTTCCATCAATATCAATATGACGGAGGTGTCTTCTACTAGACTTTACTTGGGAAATCTTCCTCGTAATGGTAAGCTTCAATCCTTAATGCGATCAATTCCTCTTGAGCAACTTGGAATATTTACTAATGTTGGTTTTTTTTTTCCTTGAATAGCAACCAAGGCTGAGGTTGAAGCCCACTTCGCGACCCATGGCCATGGCGAGATCACCGAGATCAAACTTATGAATGGCTTCGGCTTCATCGAATATAAAGACGCAATGGATGCTCGCGACGTAGTTCCTGGTAAGAAAAGACAAAAACAATCAACAAAAACAAAACAAAAAACACCATCTGCGAAGACAAGATACAAGCAATAGATAATAACATTTCATCATTTTCATAGCCTTCCACGGTACCGAATTTATGGGTGAAAGATTGACGGTCCAATTCGCCCGTGGTACTCGTAATAGAGATACCTTTGCCCAATCTGAACGATCTCAACTACCTCGTCCTCGACGTACCGCACATCGCATGGTAATTTCTGGACTTCCAGGTGAGACCAGCTGGCAGGTCTGTTTACCCCGTTCCTTCTCCCGGACTCTTGGATCTTCAATTCTTGCTATTTGGACTATGGTCAACATCATATAATTATATATATGGGGAACGCCCTCCTTACTTCCATACAGGCAATCACTGGCCATATCACCATTCTATCCTAACCCAAGAAAATCCCCCGCTTTGTTATGGCATTTGTATTTTCATACCATAACAAACCATGCGAGTGCATCAGCGCGGGAGGTCAGGAAAGATATAGATTTACATATACTTACGTCCCTCCTCTGTGGCCTTTCTTATCCTGTCTCGACTTGTTTCTGCTATATCATTACTTGCTGCTGCTGCCCTTGCGTTTCCGGAGACAAAGGTCATTGTACACGAGAAGGGTAGCCAGCCGATGGACCATGTATCAACTTCCTTTTAAGAACCATGTTTCCTGGCTACTAATTCGAGGGCAACGACCCAATCCCTTGGCGCTTGCAACAACACGTACCAGGACAACAACTTACATGGACTCTGGATATAGGATCTTAAAGACTTTGCGCGTCAATCCAGTCTTGACGTAGTATACTCGGAAACTGGCCGCGATGGTCGTGACCGAGATGGCAAAGGGTAAGTCATTCACAAATCTGTTTATTTGAACAATCATTAACCCAAAGTAGAAGCTTTGTCGAATTTGAAACCGCTGCCGATTTAAAGACAGCAATTGAGAAGCTTGATGGCCGTGAATTCAAGGGTGCTCGAGTCACCTGCACCGCGGATGTAAGGTTCCTCTTCAATACAAACTTTTTGGAACAATTCTAATATAACAAATCAGACCCAGGCGGATATTCCCCGTGATCGTGCTAGATCTCGTTCTCCCATGCCTCGACGACCTTATTCCGATTATGATGATCGCCGTGGTCCTGCTCGTGGTTATAGTCCTCCTCCTCGCCGTGATGGATATCGTGATAGAAGCCCACCTCCTCCTCGCCGTGGTTATTATGATGATGATCGTCGTTATGGTCGATCACCACCAAGAGGTCGTGGTCCAATTGATGATTACCCACCTCCACCCCGTCGTGGTGGTTTCGATGATCCTTATCGTCGTGATTACCCAGCTGATCCCTATGTCAATGGCCATGGTCGACCACCATATGATCGTCCTCCACCACGCGATTATCCACCTCCAAGGGATGCCGGATATGCTGATGACGGATATCGTCGTGGCCGCTACTGGTAAATTTTCACTCTTCCAGATCGGTTGAACTTTGATCGAATTTGGGATTCAGCTCACACATGACATAGATTTTTATGATAACAATGGATGGGTGGGGCACTGTACTAGGGTGGGATGAACTATGGTATGAAAGTAAGAAAGAAAGAAAGAAGATATGTTTCTCTATTGATGATTGCACAAGTGAATTAGCCAATGGGGGCGTTTACAGGTAACGTCTTTTTAGAAGGGAATTTTTTCTCTTCGTTTTCGCGCGCGCGAATATGGATTCAACAATGGACGGGAATGGAAGGGAAGGGAAAGCGAATGGTTTTTTATTTGGTGTGGATTGATATTAAGGGATATGATATCTTGTGTGGTCGTTTTTTACTTTTGCTTTTTCAAGTTGGCTCAGCGTGAGATGAGATGGGGGAAGTGATGAGATTCTTTTTCTAGCTTGTTTTTTTTAATTGATAAGTAAGAAGTAAATGGAAAATGGAAATGATTGTTATGATTGATATTGTGATAAAAAGGTTGTGATTGTATGGGTTTTGATATGCTAAGCTGCGAAGTGCTGGTGAATGTCGACCTCACCCTGGAATGAGAAAGAGAAAGAAAGGAAAGTGAATTGGGAGTAGGAAATACCTTGCTGGGGATTGGGAAAAGGAGAAGTGGAGTTGGAATTGGAATTGGGAAGGGGAAAGGATGCCAAGTTGGAATTGAAGATGATGCTTGGGATTTATATAGATATTTAATAAGTTAGCATACCTAAGTACTATTTATTTATTTATTCATCTCTATCAGCTAGCCAAACCAATGCAATGGCAACGGTAACGGCAACAGAGCAGGTGCTAAAGTACCTATAGGTAGGTAGGTAGTCATGCACAGACCATCCAGACCATCCAGACCATCCAGACCATCCAGGCCAGGCCAAGGCTGAGTCCTAACTAGTTTCTATGCGGGGCATCCCATCCACCACCAGCGAGATCGGATAATAAATAATATATCAAAACCCCACTATTGCACCAATCCAATCCAAACCAATCCTCATCTTCCATTTTTAATAACATACCTACTAAAGTTCAATCTCCAAGTACATACAAAAAAAAACCATCTCCATCAAACCTTTTAATCGCATTCATATATCAAATCAAATATGACTACAAAAGAAATCTTCATCGCTGTAATTGGTATGCCAGCCAATCCAATGCACATCATACCCCCAAAATTCCATATACATACATACTACATACATACATACTAATCATCTACAAAACATAGGAGCCGGCGGCGTAGGAACCTGTTTCCTCACGCAACTGGAAACCCTTTCTCAACGCTATACCACCTCAAGACTATCCCTAATCCTCATATCACGTAGTCAGAAAATTCTTTACAGTCCTCAATACACGGCATTATGCTATTCCAACATTCATAGCAGTCTTGCGGATTCCAATCAAGAATTACTTTCCTTACCGAAAATTATCGATTATCTAGCTGCTGCTCCTGCAAAGGTTATTTTGGTTGATAATACCAGTTCGCAAGATGTAGCTGATGCATATCCATTGGTTTTGCAAAAGGGGATTTCGATTGTTACACCGAATAAGAAAGCTTTCTCTGGATCTTATAAATTATGGCAGGAGATTTTCTCGGCTGCGGAATCTTCTGGTGCAAAGATTTATCATGAGAGTTCTGTTGGTGCGGGATTGCCGGTTATTTCAACTTTGAAAGATTTGGTTGATACTGGAGATGAGGTTACGAAGATTGAAGGTGTTTTTAGTGGGACAATGTCGTTTCTGTTTAACTCATTTGCACCGACGGAAGGGTCTGGGGGAAAGTGGTCGGCGGAGGTTGCTAAAGCAAAGGAATTGGGTTATACGGAGCCGGATCCGAGAGATGATTTGAATGGTCTTGATGTTGCGAGGAAATTGACAATCTTGGCAAGATTGGCAGGATTACCAGTTGAATCTCCAACATCTTTCCCGGTCCAGAGTTTGATTCCAAAGGAATTGGAGAGTGTGGCAAGTGGAGATGAGTTCTTGCAGAAACTACCGGAATTTGATTCGCAGATGGAGGAAACAAAAGTTGCTGCTGAGAAGGAAGGTAAAGTTGTGAGATTTGTTGGGAGTATCGATGTCGCGAAGAAAGAAGTCAAGGTTGGATTGGAAAAGTTCGATAGATCACATCCTATTGCTGCACTTAAAGGAAGCGATAACATCATCAGCTTCTACACTAAGCGATATGGATCTAACCCCTTGATCATTCAAGGAGCTGGTGCTGGAGGAGATGTCACAGCCATGGGTGTCACGGGAGATCTCATTAAAGTCCTTGAAAGATTATCCTGAGCCGTCGCTTTAATACCATAAAAGTTATTTGTCGCTCAATCCATCCACTGCAGTATCACTATCCCTACTCTGGTGACGTATGTGTTCCGCTCTCTTCTTCATCCCCCCTGCTGCCACTTCCACCGCACTTGCTATATCAACCGCCGCATTCGCAGGTATAGTCATTCTTCGCTTTCCATTCGGTCGTTCGCTCAGACTCGGCGCACGCGGTCGTGGTCGGTTTCTGGCTCGTCCTCCAATGTATGGTATATCATATGTACTCATGCGGAATGTATATAATAGTACATCGTAGACTAGTAATAATACCCAAGGTCCTATTGTCAAAGTAGCTAGCATGAGCTATAATATGTTAGTTCCAAGAGAAATGTAATCCGGAAAAGTATTACACACAAAGGTGCGGATAGCCCAAGTCTCAATAAAGATCAAACTCTCGGGAAGAATGGAAAACCACGACATAATGTCCGGATATTTGATATGGTAAACCGGATGTTTCTTGGACAAGTAGATGTTGTGATTCCGTCAAGATTCGTTCGTTTCTAATAGCTGTAGTAGAGAATAGTAGAATAAAGGCCGTTGGGCGGTTGATCGATCGATTACTGTTGATGAAGAGGATAAGTTCTAGATGATGATCTGATACTTAATCATATCGCGGAAAGTGATTCTTGGAAAAAAAGAATAATGTAGAAGGTAAAAATGGCATTTGAAAATTGCAAATGTTGGTTTTTGGAATGAAGGTGCGTGAAGTAAGGAATGGTTTGATATCATGTAGTTATGATATAGAAGTATAAAGGGTGGAAGGCGCGTAACGCAAGGCAAGTTATAAGTAGGTATTCAGCTCCTTCTTTTAGGTAGAATCATAAGATATTTGTACTGACTGATACAAAAATAATGACGCTGAAGTGATTCATTCATTCAATTCTTATCAAATCGCATTATTATGGTTGCAACTCCGTACTCGGGTTTAAGGAGGTAATACTGTATTGGTACCTTGTAGAAATAAGATTGCAATTTATTACAACACTCATGCGAATCTTGAAGGCTCACTCACCCCGAATTTATGGATTATGTCCAATTATAGTGGGGTATTCCCGATTTTTATTTATTTTGGGCGGAGGGACTCAAAATTAGAACTAAAGTAGCGAATGAATAAAAAAAAAAGTCTCACTCAGCCTTGTGGGAAATCTCGTCATGTCAAAGCCTTGCTCTGTTTATTTGTTCAACTTTGTACCACGACAACTCAAACATCATCAGTGACTAATTAGGGAATATAGAGGTTCTTGGGCAAATATGGCGGGATCAGCAAATAAAAAACAGAAGAGGGAGGATTATAGGAATGCGAAAAATGCGGGGGAGGGTACGAAAGAGATGCCAAAGAAGAAGTTTTATAGACAGAGAGCTCATGCGAATCCTTTCTCTGATCATCAATTGATGTAGTAAGTAAGTTTTGGAATTGATCGTTGGTCAAAAACTTACATGTAGTAGTCCTACGAGCCCTGCGCACATGGATTGGGCTTCACATTACCCCGCCTATGCAGAAGCCCCAGAAGCCCCCGATGCTTCGGATGCTGTAGAAGGGACCTTGATGACTGGCGTAAGGAAGATGAAGCAAGATGTTGAGGTTGCAGATATTGGTTGCGGATTTGGAGGTTTGACGGTAGCTTTGGCACCGAAATTGCCCAATACTTTGATACTCGGTATGACTCTATAGAGACACGAGGCTTTTATTATACTAACTTGTGAATTAGGTATGGAGATTAGAGCACAAGTCTCTGAATTCGTTCAAGAAAGAATCAAAGCTTTAAGGGCCCAGAACCAAGAAGAAGGTCTTTATCAGAATGCTTCATGCATACGAGCAAATACCATGAAATTCCTTCCCAATTTCTTCAAGAAACACCAACTCGCAAAGATATTTCTATGCTTTCCAGATCCTCATTTCAAAGCAAGGAAACATAAGGCAAGAATTGTATCTACCACATTGAATGCGGAGTATGCATATGTTGTTCGACCGGGAGGGATTATATACACCATTACAGATGTGGAGGACCTTCACCACTGGATGGTCTCGCATTTCAATGCTCATCCTTCTTTTGAGCGTGTGTCAGAAGAAGACCAGGAAGCTGATGAATGTGTTACTATAATGAGGTCGGAAACGGAGGAAGGAAAGAAGGTTACTAGAAATAATGGTCCGAAATTTGTTGCGTTGTTTAGGCGTTTGGAGGATCCTCCTTGGTGAATGCAGGACAAGGAAATGGCAAATAACTTTTTGCGATTTAAATTAATGAATCAATGCAGAGAATTCACCAAGTTAATAAATGTAATCAAATTCTCAAAATACTTCTATACTCGAAAAGTTCTTTGAATTGTTCACAAGAAATAATAACGAATAATTGAAGCCCAAGCCATCACCGTTTTGCATGTGAAATAAAGTAGGGAAAGATTAGGCGAATTGTCCCTGGAAGCTACAGCACAGCACAACAAGTGTGAGACAGTGACAGAGCTCCAGAAAAAAAAAAGTTTCCCCCAAAAATGCAGTTCTTGAATGCAATTATCCTTCAAAGATTATGGCCTTGAGTCGTCGAGATGTGATCCTAGCTGGCACCGCGGTATTGGTCGCATGGTTCATTGCTGAGAATTGGTTTCCGACACTTCGCTGGATTGGATATGCTTTCGTCGCAGGTTTTATTGTACCGATTGTGGGGTTGATTGCTATACTACTTCTTACGTCTAGAGGAACTCGATATGGAGATAGGAATGCGGTGCGCAGACCTAAAGGACCTTTCTTCCTTACGGCGACGAAATGGCGGAAGGAAATAGCTTCGTTACGAATGCGACAAATACATGTGCGAAAACCGTTGATTCCAGACTCGTTCATCGTTTCCACCGCACTCGATGACCTTCTAGACCTTATCCTTCGCGACTTTGTGGCATCATGGTATGGGAATATTAGCAAAAACCCGACGTTTACAAATGAAGTCGACAAGACTATCAGATTGGCTCTTGTCAATCTGCGAGACAGACTGCAGGCTTTGGATCTGGTGGAGATTGTGACAACTCGTTTCGTTCCTATTATGACTACACATTTCAGAGATTTTCATAATGCGGAGATTACAATTAGAGGGAAGAATCTAAATCGCAGTGTTACGGAATCTGATGAGTTGGATTTGGCGATAGCGGCGAAATACAATGATGGGAAACTACATTCTGCGGCGTCTTTGGCTTATTCGGATACGAAATTGGTACAGCAGGAATATCTACGGAATTTGGTTAAGAAACTATTGCCAGAAGTATTGCCGGAAAATGTTATCGGGAGTCGTGCTGTGGGAGTTCTCATTAGGGAGCTGGTTGCTTGTGCGATCTTATTCCCTGTTATGCAGATGTTGTCGGATCCAGATACATGGAATCAGATAATGGAAGCATATGTATGTGCTTGACGAATCTAAAATTGTGAAATAGAACTGACGTGATCTAGGGCCGTTCTATGCTACAAGATAGGTCGACTGTACGAAGACTACGAGCTGCTCTAGATGAGCACGCTTCACCCGCTCCCAAGTCAATTCGAACCGCTATGTTCCCAAGGATATCGCCAGGTGATCACGAGAGAAGGTTTGAGAAATTTGTTCGGGCTATTCGAAAAACTAACAATCTATCGGATGCCAGACGGTTCCGAAGTGAGGTGTCGAGTCAATTTAAAAGAGATGCTCTTAAAGATGGCCAGGATCCTGTATACCTCCGACGTCTTGATATTGGAAAGAGAATATTGGATCAGAGAGTCAATCAATTGGCAGCTTCTGGTCAGCGTGGAGTGCCAATTTTACACCAAGGTAGCAATGATCACCAGGTATCAAAGTTAGAAAATGCCTCTTTGTCGGATTTGCTGCACGATCCTTCAGGTCTTTCATACTTCATGGAATACATGGACAGACAGAACTGCATGTCCATGATTCAATTTTGGATTGTTGTGGATGGATTCCGTAATCCTTTGGAGGATGATGGTGCTGAAGATGAGGCGGTACCTACGACTATTGCTCCATGGACTGATGCCGATAGAACAGATCTCGCTCAGATTAACGATGCATATCTCTCTAAGCCAGAGCTGAAAGTGCCAGACACCTCAAAACGACTTGTGCAAGAATTCCTCAAATCGGGGAGTAAAGCTACTTCAAAGCAGTATTACATGGCAAGAAGAGCTATTCTACGTGCTCAGACGGCAGTTCTCGAAGTAATGCAGGACAAGTTCTTTCAGAATTTCAAAAGATCAGATCTTTTTTACAAATGCCTTACATCTCAAGAAGCCTCAAAAGTAAGACAACCTTCTCCATCGCCATTGTCAATAGGAGATGGTAGTCCGCGGAAACCTTCGTTGCCCCTCAGAGCGAATACATCCTTATCGATCAACACAAATGTTCCTGTAAATCCACGACCGTCATCCAGAATGCCTTCATCCAAAAAGACAGATCTTCGAAGGAACGTTATGTCATTTACAGATTTACCTTCCCATCAACGAGACCCTTCGGGAAATTCTCGGAGCTCTCTAGATGAGGAGACAACCCCATTGTTTGATGATGAAGACTTTGATAATGATACAATGAGTAACTCAATACAAAGTCTCGATCAAGAACCCGAAGTTATCGTTCCAGACAATAATGTTGTCCAGGCTATGGAAGAAGCCTTAAACAATATCATGGAAGCCAACCCCGCAATCGATGATCTTCGTGTTTCATTATTTGGTGATGTACCCTTGGATTCACCCAACCCCATTATCAACTCCACGAATGATTTCTCAGGAATAAGTTCCGGCGATCATAAACGTGCGGACTTGTTTGGTAATGGAAAGCATGTTGACAGGAATGATAAAGAGGAAAAACCTACTATAGCTTCACTGGGTCTTGTGAATACATC
>JWJB01010874.1:0-19613 GCA_000812895.1 Rutstroemia sydowiana | reverse complement strand
TCGTACCAAACAAACACCCCATTACCTCTCTGAAACATATGGAGATTTGATTTTAGAATTTTATCCATTTATACGGAGTAGCTGCCATTGAATTTCATTTATTTTACAAGTTTTTTCATTTATAGATCTTAAAATATGTTACCTTTGAATTATATCCAGCCAGGATGGTGCGGGGTTAACCAAGATGGTTCATTTGGGCCGACAGTCAAAGGATGTCGAGGGAATTTTGATTTTACTCTTCTGTTTGAGGAATCAATACTATCACTAGCGCCATCTGCAATACTCCTCCTGCTGCTACCTGTTCGACTTGCACAACTTTGGAGAAGCCAGAATAAAGTACGCCGTAATTTTTGGCAGTTATTTAAGTTGGTAAGTACGCTGAGTACTCTAAGCATTCAATTTTATTTTCCATACGTGAGACTACTAACCCTATCCTTTTAGGTCAATTGCATTCTCTATTTTGCTCTTCAGATTGAGCTTCTTATAAGGTGGGTTAGACTTGATACCAATCGTACCCAGCTTTCAATAGCGACAGCTGCGGTATCAATCATTGAAGCCATTGCCATTTGCGGTTTATCTTTCGTGGACCACAATCGTTCAGTTCGGCCATCGACGATATTACAGTTATATCTATTCTTTTCGCTTTTATTCCAAATCGTGAGAACGAGAACGATATGGCTCATAAATGAAGACCACATTCTTGCCGTAACTTTTACCATTTCAACAATATCGAAAGCGGCAATGCTTTTGTTGGAGATTATTGAAAAAAGACGTCATTTGGAACCAATCTATAAGTCGTTGCCTAGAGAAGCAACAAGTGGACTAGCAAATATTAGCATATTTTGGTGGCTAAATCGAATTTTACAAATTGGAACAAGGAAAATTATCGGACTTCAGGATCTCGATGAACTCGAAAATGAGTTTCACTCCGCTTTTCTCCACGAAAGTCTACAAAAAAATTGGCTAGCAAGTAAGTTATAACGATTAAATGACTAGCAACCCCCTAATTCGAAGTAGTTGAAAAGCCTAAAAGACACGCCCTACTATTCACAACAGCAAAAACCTTTCGCTGGTCATTACTTGCAGCCATATTCCCGCGTCTTTGCGTAACTGGGTTTACATATGCTCAACCTTTTCTGGTCAATACCCTGATCAACCATGTAGCCTCATCGAATTCGAACGTAAATAAAAATGATGGCTATGGATTGATTGGTGCATATATACTGGTGTTCTTTGGTGCAGCTGTAGGTGAATCTTTCCGCTAAATACAAAAAGCTAACCAGGGATGATCTTAGATTTGTTCTGGCCGTTATACTTATGAGACCTTGAGAGCTGTAACCAAGATCCGGGGTGCTCTCGTTACGGTTATTTACTCAACCACGCAAGATTTATATACTACTTCAGTCAGCGAAAGCGCGTCCTCCAGCTTGATGAGCACGGACGTGGAAAGAATCGCACAGTGTTTACAGTTACTGCACAATTTGTGGGCTACACCACTAGAGCTGATAATTGCAATATACTTGCTTGAAAGACAACTTGGAGCGGCTTGCATTGTTCCTGTTATTCTTGCTATAGGTAAATTTTGAACTTCTA
The DNA here is from genome assembly GCA_000812895.1 of Rutstroemia sydowiana. Lineage (NCBI taxonomy): Eukaryota > Fungi > Ascomycota > Leotiomycetes > Helotiales > Rutstroemiaceae > Rutstroemia > Rutstroemia sydowiana. The sequence goes on along the minus strand of JWJB01010874.1, from coordinate 18,020 downwards.
CGTAATTTTTGGGGGACTAATGGTTTGCAGCCTGTTCGGCAATTTCTATGCTACTGTCATCTAGGGTCGGAAGAAGCCAAGGAGTATGGCTTGAAGCAATTCAAAAACGGCTTAATGTGACAAGTTCAATGCTTGGCTCAATCAAAGAAACTAAAATGAGTGGGTTGACTGATCTGATGTCTTCGACGCTCCAGCGTATTCGCTTAGAAGAGATCACATCTTCCTTTCTATACCGAAAACTACTTGTCTGGAGTATAGTTGTCTGTAAGTAGCTCCGTGTGATAAGCGTTCCTGTAAAGCAATGGCTGATACAATATTAGCGGACGTCACAAGCACGCTGGGACCTGTGGTAACTTTTGCGCTGTTCACCATCATTAGTCGGGTCAGAGGCGATCAATCATTATTGGCCACGCAAGCATTCACATCATTGACAGTCTTATCATTGATCGGCTCCCCATTGCTCATACTCATTCAAACTTTCCCACAGATGATGTCTGCTGTGGGCTCTTTTACGCGTATTCAAGACTTCCTTACATCTGAGTGTCGAAAGGATGATAGACTATGTCTGAATGACTCTCTTATGCATCAACCTTCGATACCAACAAACCTTTCTACAGAGGCCCATTCTTCTCGGGTTGGCCTCATAGAAATGAAGCCACTGGCAGCAGCACCAAGACCAATCATCAAAGAGGGCATCACGTTCTCGATCGTAGATGCAACATTTGGATGGTCGAACGGCCGTCAAACAACACTAGAAGAAATCGATACTGAGATCAAAAGCGGCTCGTTTACAATGATAGTTGGACCAGTAGGCTGTGGGAAATCTACGCTGGTGAAATCTTTCCTCGGAGAAACCAGAATTTCAAAAGGATTTGTCTACGTTTCAATGCGAGAAATGTCCTTCTGCGATCAATCTGCATGGCTCTATAACGCGACAGTAAGACAAAATATCATTGGTATCTATGAATTTGAGCCTGCTTGGTATGAAACTGTAATTAATGCTTGCGCGCTGCACAAGGACATGGAGGATTTACCACTTGGTGACCAAAATTTAATAGGCAGTCGTGGAATAGCGTTGAGTGGTGGGCAGAAGCAGCGGATAGTAAGACTCTTATCCGAAATGACGATGGTGACTGACCTTCGTAGGCAATTGCTAGGGCAATTTATTCGCGAAAGAAGATAGCAGTTTTTGATGACGTACTGACTGGATTGGATGCTACTACGGAAGATCATATTTTCCACTATATTTTTGGACCTGAAGGGCTTTTCAAAGATCTTGGTACTACTGTCATTTTGGTAACGAATAAAGGTAAGTAATTAAGATTGAATCAAAAGCGAATTTTACTGATCCATCAGTGCACCGACTGGCATCTGCGGACTATATCATCGCCATAGGGAAGGAACGAAAGATCTCAGAGCAGGGAAATTTTATACAGCTGAAGTCGGCTGGAGGCTATGTTAGCAGGATTCTGAGTCAAGCAGACACCGAAAAACCTGCCAGGGAGGGAAACATCATGCCCGAGAAGAAATCTACCGCCAAGAAAGAAATTGCAACCAGTAGAACTGCTGAGTCGGATAATACACGACGAACGGGTGACCTGAGTGTTTACAAGTATTTTTGCTCAGCAGCCGGAATCTATAACGTTGCCCTCGCTCTGTGCATGGCTATTGCAAGTGCTTTTTGTGTGGTCTATTCTAGTAAGCTCTCCGAATTCCAACTACAAGCTATACTATACTGACCTAGTATCTAGCATTTTGGCTGCAAAAATGGGTTAATGCTAATGATCAAAGCCCAAACAAAGATGTTGCTTTGTATCTTTGTGTATATGCCTTGCTCAGTGTAGCCGCGCTTGTGACTTTATGGGTCTTTTGTTGGTAAGTCACTCATCCAGATCGATCATATACACATACTAACTATCCAGGCAAATATTACTCGTAATTATACCTCGTTCTGGGCAAGTTTTGCATCACAATGTGCTAAATTCCACGCTCGAGTAAGTAATACTCTCAATTATTATCTATTCGTCTTCATGTGTATGATGCTAACAATCAAAATGATTCAGAGCGCCATTATCATTCCTGACAACCACTGATATCGGCACAACTATGAATAGGTGAGGGGTGTATCTTGATTTGGGATTCTATAAAGCTAACTATTCGAAGATTCAGTCAAGATATGCAACTTATTGACTCAAACCTCCAAGGATCAAGCATCAACACAATTGAAGGTACTTTTTTCTTATTATTTTGAATCGTATGCTTCTTTAACTGAAAAGTTACCAAAACCTTTTCTAATACTTACCCAACACAGGGCTTGTTTTGACCTTCATGCGGGTGATCATCGTATGTATCACTGCCAAGTATTTCGCGGTGACGATCCCATTCGGACTTGCGGCTGTGTACCTGATCCAGAGATACTACCTTCGCACATCGCGTCAACTGCGACTTCTCGATATTGAAGCCAAATCCCCACTCTACTCACACTTTCTCTCGACTTTAGATGGACTCGCTACAATCCGAGCCTATGGATGGCAAAATGTATTACAGAAAGAGAACCATGACCTAATGGATGCAGCACAGAAACCAGTTTATCTATTAGCTTGTATACAGCGATGGTTAGCATTTGTGCTTGATATACTAACCGCTGTCCTTGTGGTTTTTGTGGTGGTGTTTGCGGTGACGGTAAGGAGTTCAACAACTGGAGGCGATGTGGGTGTGGCGCTGGTGAACATAGTTAGCACTAACCAGGCACTTACAATGCTTATTATTTCCTGGACGGGATTGGAGACGGCGATAGGAGCAGTATCTAGAGTGCGGGCTTTCTCTCGCGATACACCATCTGAGGTTCGATCAGATCTCGATCAGATAGACTTGAAGGAATGGCCTTCTTCTGGTGCCATTTCTTTCGAGAATGTCTCGGCTTCTTATAGGTGAGCTTGTCCGCATCTACTGCGAGTATATACATACTAATTTTTGAGTGATGAAGTTCTGATTCTCCTCCTGTTTTGAAGAATATCAATATGACAATTGCAAGCGGCGAAAAGATCGGTATTTGTGGAAGAACGGGCAGGCAAGACACAACTTATGAAACAAGCTTTCCCACACCTTAGCTAACACATTTCACAGTGGCAAGAGCTCACTAATAATGTGTCTTCTCCAAATGCTCGAACTACAATCCGGCACCGTCAAAATAGGCGACATCGATTTAGCCTCACTTCCCCGGGAAAGCATCAGAAGCAGTCTCGTCACCATCTCCCAAGATGCCGTCTTCATCGAAGGTACAATCCGTTTTAACCTAGACCCTCATTCCTGTGCCTCGGACGACGCTATAATTGCCGCTTTACAGAAAGTTCAACTCTGGGATTTGGTTGAGAATCAGGGCGGTCTAGATGCTCGATCAGCTGATGTACACCTTTCGCACGGCCAAAAGAAACTATTCTGTCTCGCCAGAGCGCTAATTCAAAAAGGAAAGATACTTCTTCTAGATGAAGCTACAAGCAGGTATGTCCCGCCCCGTCTTATATCGATTACTACGTTTTTTGCCAGTGGCCCAACTAATATATACCCACAGCATGGACTCGGAGACTAGTAAATTGATGTACGAGTTGATTCGCAAAGAATTCAAAGATTGTACGATTATTTCTGTAGATCATGTGTTGGAAAATATTGTTGATTTCGATCGGGTTGCCGTGTTCGATACGGGGGATTTGGTGGAATTTGATGCTCCTGTGGAATTGCTAGGGAAGGCATCCGCGTTCAAGGCTCTTTATGATCGAGGGATGTAAAATGTTCGGGGGTTTCACTCTTCTCTTTTGGTATGCTTCACATGCTTCAATAGGGATTTGCGAATGTCTTCGGTGCCGGATTTGGAAGTAAGCAGTAGAACTAGACTACCGGCTCGACAGTACTGTACGTAGAAGAAAAAGATGGCCAGTTTTAGCATCTCTAGATTCTGCAAGAACTTATAAATAAGCACAACATTCATTGATCATAACCTTTTAATTATATACCCAGATAACTATCAGATAATAATTTTTAGAATCAAAAAGATCCAATCATAACAAGAAAATATTTTTTGGGGTCTTCCTTGATAGATTTCGACGGAATTTAATCTGTACCAAAATCGGCCGAAGGGCTTGGTATGGGGGCCAGGGCGTATGGTACGCCCTCGCAAAATGAGACATGCAACAGATGACTATCGTTCATCTGATTGGATAAACTAGTTGAAGATAGCGTTATTCCAAACTTCTGAGCCAATAATGATTGAATGCCAAGGTGCCGTGGCTTGTGGCTTGAAAGTCACCACTTTAGCCTCGCACGGTCGGGCTGCAGAGCTCTACTAAGTATGATAGGCTATAAAATTGGGAGTACTGGACTGGTTCGGTAAAAATCAAAATTTCATTGTTCTCTTATAAGTAATTGTTGTCACTGACCGAGAAGGTGGATGGACTTTGATTCCAATTCCAAAATACATATTTTTATTCTTATTATGCCACCTTCTCGTGAGTCCGTCCTCATGTACCTGCTGATACGATTGGACATAATCTACAGATTGCGGACGTTCTGGGAAAACTCAAGGGAGTAGAACGGCTGGAGATCAAGGGGTACGATACAATATCTTGGCTAGCATATCTGAAGAAGACGAGTAAGAGATCCACCAATTCTAGATTATTCGCCCCACGGCATGTCTATGCATCATATATGTTGGTAACTTGTATATTATTTAAAGGAGTACTAAAAGAGCAGGAATATTTTGTGGCTATGGAGGTAGTGTATAAGAAAAGGATGAGATTTGAATGCTTCGGATCCCCAACCTTGTGCTCTTAGAGCATGGTTTTCATATTTTGAGGAATGCACGATGAGAACGAAGCAATTTACGAATCAAATAAATTTTTCGATGCTATTGTGGCATTGTACTCAAGACTTTCAGCCGCCTTCCCTCCGGCGTTCGCACAATTGAATCACCCACTCAACACGCGGCAATACCAGACTTCAAGAGTGTTAATCACTCATCCATTTCCTCAACTAACGTTCCAAACCTCAGGCTCATACCAGTCTATCGCGTCTACATTGATTGCATGCACGTACCTCACATTGCCTACATTCAAAGATGTACTCTGGTAGTTGGTGGTTACAGTGCCCACATCGGTGATGCCCATCGATCTTGTCCCAGCGACGATGTACGCATTGAGTATTAGATGCCCGTGCTACTTGTGTAGTCGCCATAGTATTGGCCCAAAGGTTTTGCACCCTTTGAGAAGGCGCAGGATTAGGCGGATTATTTCGTGCAGCTTGTGCAACCACAGCATTGGACCGATGATTTTGTGCCGTTTGTACAGTCGCAGCGTTGGCTCGCGGATTCGCCGCAGCTTGCACAGGCGGTTGCTGGTTTTGCAATGGCGGATCTGCTTGGTTGGTAATCTGAGGTACACGCTGGGGATTTTGCGGTGCTTGAGCTGCTTGGTTGATAACCCGACGTGCAGGCTGAGTTTGTACTACCTGCTCAGTCGATCGTTGATTCCGCAATGCTCGAAGACACGCATTCTGGGCGACTGTAGGAAGCGCGTTGAAGGTTTGGGACTGCTGATGATTTTGTAGTATAAATTCACGCTGCTCTGGCGTAAAATCTAAGAATGACAATAGAATCAAGTCTTCTATAGCTGTTCCTTCGGCCGGTCTTTCGTTTTGTGCCGGATGTGCAACTTGTGGATTTTGTGCTCGCCGTGGGCCCGGCTGTTGGTTTTGTGCTGGTTGTGCAGCCTGCGGAGCTTGTGGCGCTTGTACAGCTGCTTGCTGATTCTGCAATGCTGGGGCTGCTCCGCCGAGGTCCCGTGGCCTATTGCCTCTGGGTTGTCTCAATCGCTCAGGCTCCTCTAACTCTATGCCCAGTCGGTGGTTGCGAAATGGAAACATTCGAAAATCTAGCCCTGCTGGATCTATTCGAGGTGCTCTTCGGGCGGCTGCTGCTTGCAATGCGTCATTTACTCGATTTGGATCTGCTGCCCAGTCTACACGGTTGATGCCCCGTCGTGCACGGGCGTAGAGACGTTCCTCTTCCCACTGTGGGCAATTGCAGGTTCTCCATTGCGCTCCACAAGCATAACAGAACTGAGCTTTGCAGATACATCTACCAAAAAAAAATCACTAAATCAGCATGTTTTAGAGTTTGAAGTCCCTTCATCAAGATCACTTACGTCATATGATTACAACCATATTCAAGCTGCACAAGTCGATGACATGAATAGCAACGCTGCCATCTATTCTCCCTGCCCATTTTCAAGAGCTCTTGAAGGACCGTATCATTGGGACAATCCCCTTCATGCGAAGCTTTGCAGATAGTACAAGTCATAGTCGCACAACTAGGACACCTAGCCACATCACCATCAATATGTCGCGCCTCCAGAAAAATCGAGCATGTAGCAGACGAACAATACGTTCTATCCAGAGTCTCGTACTCGATTTTCTTTTTATTGAACTCGCGTATAATATCCGCCGTAAGAAATTCCCCAATATCATCAACAGCTATTTCACTGCAACAGCTCGGAGGAAATTGTGATTCATCGCGAGTCGATAATTCGAAAAGATGGCGGAGACAACCACGGCAGTAATCGTGATTGCAGGGAAGATGGGCTACTTCGAACATGTTCAGCTCGTCTGTACAAGCTACGCAAGTTGTCGAAGGCTTCCCTCTACTTGCTGCTGTAGAAGAGGATTCAGGTTGTGAGCCTTCAATTGGTTTATTCCTCGAATTCATTGAGGCTCTCATCCTATTTTGGGTATCTTGTTCTTGGTAATCACCAACATACAAGATCCTCAATCTCTCCAAAGCCTCGTCTAAGATATCATCTCCATCTGCTACTTTTCCACGGCTTTCATTTCCAGCACCGGAAGTAGTATGTCCGTCTCGGTTCCTGATGGCTGCAGAAGCAATACCATGGTTTCTATTGGTTAATAATTCGCGGGAGCGAGATTCCGCAAGTGCGGCAGCGTCGGTTTGGACGGCGGTGGCGATACTGAGACCCATGCGTCGATCGGAATATATTGTGAACATTTTCTCTTGTTCTTTGATTAGTCGTTGAAGGTCTGATTCTTCGTGTGTGGCTTGATTTTCATTTCCAATCCCATCTTCAACTTTGGTTTCGGGCTTCTTGCCTTCTGAAGACGATGGCATGAGGATATTGCTAGCCGTGGATGCATCTTCCAATTGTAGACGGTGGATCAGAGCTATTGTCAAGTCCATTCTGTCTTCTTGTTGGGAATTTGGATTTGGATTTGACGGAGGGGAAGCGATTAAGGTGCTTGCGTTCTGGGGAGGTTGAACAGAAGAAGTGTTAAGGAAGTTTGGAGGGAGGTGGAAATTGTAGAGGAAATGAATGGAATATTGGAGATTATGTTGGTTGATACCCCGCGTGATTTCATTGATAAATGACAAATGGAAACTGGTTTTTGAGGGAGGTGATTTGCGGACTCTTTGGTTACAATCTCCCACTAATTCACTTTGTAATTAATTCAATTTATAACATTGGAACATCGTTGGTAAAATCATTCTATCAAGTTATGTATGCTATGTGGATTGGATTTGCATAAGATACAGCAGGTGCTCAACAGACATACCTAAATAGAATCTCCTCGAACCCCTAGACTTGGAATGCAGGTTGAACATTTCATTGATTGAGTTAGAACGGCTTCTCATCCGGATACGAGTTCTGCCTGGCTTTTCACTTCATACCTTTACCTCTGTAAAATAAGTCAGGCTCTCCCATACCAATTAGCCCCTACTTTAGTAAGTATTTTCGTTTTATCTCCCAAGCTGGCACTGCTTTTCCATTTTATTTCTAATCGCTATTAGCTTTAGAATGTTTTGGCTGGAAGCTTTGTTTCCGAAAGGCGAGGTTCTTTTACAAATTCATTTTCTTTGTTTTTCCGGAAACAATAGCTATTATTCACACTAAAATATGTATATAGAAATTGACTTTGTTCTAGGGTTGTTTCTTTTGGGGTAAATACTGCTTAGTTCGTACAAAAATGTACAAATAAAGCCTTCCAGTACATACGAACATTATTCAAACCCACCACGATCTCAAAATGTCTTCCCAAGAAAACAGTCTATCGCGAGTTGATGTCGCAACACAAATTCCTCTCACAGAGATGACCCCCGAAGATTTAGAGACAGTCTTACGTATAGAGAAACAACGTGAAGAATGGATAGCAAGTCTCCATCTTTTGCCTGCGGCTGAGCGAGAAAGTCTGATAACAATAAGAAGGAAAGACTGGGATACGCTGGATGCAAGGGCCCTCAAAACCATTCGCAATCGCCGTCGAAATAGAACTATAGCTAGAACTAGATCTAGAGGATCTGCCGAGCAACAATCGATTGCATCTACGAGTAATGAAGAAAGAGGGCCACCTCCAACATACGGAGAGCAACCACCTCCGACGTATGAAGAGCAACCACCTCCGAGAAGCGAAGACCTAGAACCACCTCCGAGATATGAACCCCAGCAATCGCACCATAATGGAGAGGATGGTGGAGAAAATGCAAGTGCGTAGACTCCGGGTTCTCATTCATAACACGAAGAGAATGAAAGGTAAATCTCTTGCTTTCCTTTATGTTTACCTTTTGTCTGCCTTTCCTCGGCAGGTACTAGAGTATCTCTAGTAGTTTCTTATTGCTTAATCTTGCTTTTATACCATATATCTCAATACTTAAAAATCATTTTCTTTGAGTTTCTCGCTTACTTTTTGTGAATGTGCTGTAAACTTTTCCCAGGCTCTGTACATCATCACTTGAACCTCGTAAATTGAAACCCGGTTGCATATACTGATTTCTTTCAAATTGTAGATAAATTAATTTCATAACTAATCCAAAGGTCCAAGAAGCAAGGCCATTCAGAACATTTCATATAACCACCCCTATATCCTCGATTCATCGAGGGGAAATTTAGTCGCAAGATTAATCACATCATCGGATTGGAGAGACTTCTTTGTGGTCGATTCATGGATTAATCAATTCATTCATTTGATTGGTTCTTCATATCTATCTGGAGGAGCTATCTGTATTGCAAAAAGGTTCACAGGCAAACCGCATACATTTATTCCCCCGCCATTGCTTCATAGACTCGTTGTTGATCGACATTAAGATATTCAGGTCATTCCCACTATCCATGCATAAGCCGAGATCAGTATGATCCCCATACTCTGCACCATCAAAACCTAGACAGCAGAGCCTAAAACCTAGCTCACACTTAGAAATGCACAGCCTCAGCGGTATATTCTTTTTTTGCAGGCAGTCACAAATCAGCATGCATCTCTTGCCCCCAATTAGCATCTGCCAATGATGGCTTTGCATGTGTAGCCTTAGTTGTCACAGTGCGTGATGGTAGTCGAAATGCTTCTTGGTTCAACGTCTCTTCGAGTGATCTTAATATAGCAAGAACTTCGTGGAATCCTCGGAACAACTGCATAGCCTTTACTGTGCGAGGTTCTTGAAGCTTGTTCTCTGTTAGTGCAGAATGGTATGTTGAGATCATCCAGAACTTACCATAGAATGTGGTAGATTGTACAGAATCTTTTCTATGACCTCAAGCTCAACTACAACCTGGTCGAATCTGTGAGAAAATTTCTTCACGTCGCGAGACACTTGCTCCATTTGGATCTTAAATGAATCAACGCATTCAAATATAATTTCGGCCGCAGCAAGAGCTTCCGGACTGGAGGGCTCGAAATCAAACATCGTGGGCGACAAGATAGGGAAGATTTGGGGAGGGGCTGTCGGAATGGTGGTGGCAGTAGAAAATCTAATATCGACTTCAACATGTTAGTGTATTTTGGATTAAAGGTAATATAGATACTCACCAGAGGAGATGCTTGGGCGAGCAGTCCTTAAAACCGAAACCGAGGTGGAGGTAGATGCAGTAATGCAAAAAGCTGCATACAAAGCAAAGATGGAGAATACCATCATGCAGAAGCGAACGAGTGTTTGAGGAGCCATGCTATTTCTTTGCTTGCGTTTCACTTGGTTGATGAAGAAGTAGGATGATGTTATAGAGGTAGTCAAAAAGGATTCTGGAAGATTTCAAGTGGTATCTGTGGTTGAATGAAGACTTCTAGGAAGGTGTGTAAGGTAGTGTGATATGAAGGAAAGAAAGGAAAAGAAAATATTTTAAGAATCATGGATGCTTTATATACTAATTTTCTTGTATGGTAAAAGGTGCAAAGCCATAGATTGCCGCTGTACAAATACAACAGTACATAAGTTATTGCTGTACATATACAACTGTAGTATGGGGATCAATGATCTAATGAGTAGTTATAATCATTACGGTTAATTCCTAGAATACCGTATAAATCCCCTTATGAAGTTCAGATTTAGCTGATCCCCACCATATATCCAACCGGGTACCATAATACGACATGCAATAAAACACTCCCGGATAGTTGGAATGGTTAAACGGTACCTAGAGTGGTACTCAAAAAGTATATGACATAGAACAAAAAATTCTACTTGATTACATGGAGCCAATTAGAGCTTACTCTGATGGCCACTGTACTGATTATGATGTCTAGAGTATCTAGGTCAACTGATCTTGATAGTTGTTGTACTGACGGGGTATGGTTCGGACATGGGTGCATGTTGAGTTGACTTCAAGGTACAAAATTGAAATAGATATATAGGTCAATCTATTGCCTTATTCCTTTCCTAACATTTCCCCTTTTAAATCTGCATCCCATAATAGATCCATTGCCCTCCTAGTGCACATGGTGATTGTTGAGGTCATTGCCTTGCAACCACCTGAATTATGGAACTAGGTGTTCTACTACTACACTCAACTAAGAATCTGTACCGAATTGATATAACCAGTTCAGATAGTAAGAGTAGAACATCATAATTTATCACATTACCTTTCTCTGTACGAGTATAAATCTATGAATCCCCCTCGCCCACTTCACAGCCTCAGTCCTCGAAACATTCCACTTCCGTACTCTCTTGCTCCCAAATCTGCACACATTATCCTCGTCTCTCCGCATCAATATATCTTCGAAGTAGTCTCCCATCTCCATACGATGTCATGCTCGCTTCCCATCACTATATATGTTCGCATATTTACACTGTACTTGAATCAATCTCTCCATATATCAGTCCTCATCTGCCGCGCCCCCAAAATGTTCATAAACATGTTTTGATAAGAAGAGATATGAAAATTTAGGAGAGTGACATAAGGGACTGCGATGTTGAATTGAAATCTAAGCAAAGAGTGGAAGATTTTATTTGAATTGCGGGTATCATTTGAAGTTAAATAATACAAGACTCTTGTGTCTTAGTCGAGGAATTGAACTCTGTTCATTGATTTCCTCTAAAGTCATACTGGAACCAAGTGTCAGCCGGACAACGAAACTTCTTGGCCGCTGTAATTGTTCCCTCACATGATCACCCCTCGGCTTATCGCATCTCTATCAACAATCCCCCTCACCCCATGTAACCACATATCCAAACACCGTCCTTCTCAATTCCTCATCCCCCCTATCCTTCTCAAACATAACTTTCTCCATCATAATTTCCAGAACTTTCTCCACGCCCATCCCACTCTCCCTCACCAAATCAAAAAATGCCAGATCCTTTTCCAATAACCATGGTCGGTATGGTGTAAAGAATACCAATGCTTTCGAATCCTTCTTTCGTTTTAAGGTTTTCTTAATCGTATCTAACAATTTTCCATGCTCGGAATGATTGAATAGAAGATCGGCAAGTATTAAAATATCGAATCCATTCTCGCGGTCCGGTCCTGATTGAGTTGGAGAAGGGAGATGCGATAAAAGAGTTGATGTATCAGCTCCCCAACCATAACCTTCTGCTACTAATTTTTGGCTCTCTTTCACTCCATCACCCTCGGTCCCATTTCCATACCTCAGATTTGGAAATTGTTCATAAAACACATCAATATTCTTCCATAAATTCTGAATTAAATCTCCATCCGGATAGTCCGTAACAACCACCTTGTTCGCTCCAAGAGAAGCACAGGTTAAACTAGGTAATCCAGCTCCAGCTCCAAGTTCTAGAATGGTTTTATTGCTAATGAGAGACGGATTTTCCTCGAGATAGTTAGATATTATGCGACCGGCATTCCAAAGGTGATGGCCCCATAATGGATTGTGACCAACAAGGTGAAGGGTTAATGTTTGGCCGGATAACAGGGTATGTGTTTCGGTGGTTGGTTTTGGTGAAGGGGGGTAGTAATCGGCGGGTTCGGTAAAGAGATCTAGGGTTTCCGTCTCGGGTTCAGTATCTGAGTCGGTCATGGTTTTGATATGAATTTGCGGATGAACGGATGATTGAGATTGCCGGTCTCCGAATGAACCTGAAGGCCAGTGATGTAATCTCCAAAGTTATCACGGTTTTAAGTGTGGATTATGTTTCCAAGGATGTTTTATTTCAGGTGGTTGGGACTTTGGAGGATGAAACAAGGTCAGTGTGTTATAATTGCTGATGTTATAATGGCTGGAGTAGGATAATTGAGAATGGAAGTTGAAAGAATTGAGAGTCTCTTCCTTTGAGAATCTTAAGATGAAATGGAACGTTCGAATCCTTCAAAGAAGTTTCAAAATATTATATCAAATAACTTTATTCGAAGTTTGGTTGGCATTTTTGTTGAAAAGCTTGTTGATGAAACTTCATAAACGAATTCTTCTCGATGCTCGTAATTTCGTATTGGGAACATGATCGGTATCAACGTTTTCCCTTCTTAGTCTTCTTACCTTTATCAGATATCTGATCTATACCTAGTAGCCTAGTAGATCGAAGAGTTAGTGTGTTTCGTTTCGTCTCGTCTTGTTTCTCTTTCCCCACGATATACGATGATGAAGTTTCAAATTCTTTATTTTTTTTATAAAATCTCAAAGGAAAACGTTAGAAATTTTTACCGATATAGTAATCCTTGAAATACCTAGTACTGACTTAGCCTACTGTAGGCACAATGTAAGGCAAGGCAAGATTCTAAGCCTAGGTTGATAAGATAAGCGAAGTTTAAACTATACCATACCTATATAAGTTTAAAGAGGGGGAAGAATCAAAGAAACTCCCGAATCATTTAAAGAAGGAAAGAAGAACGGAAGAAATTAAAGAAAACCCAAGGAAAATAAAAGAAAGGTTTGACAGCTAACGTACAGTATCGGATAATATTCTCGCTCATAAACTAAATAAGGATTGTAGAACAAACCAAGTTTAAAATTCTCCTAAGGAAATACCTAGTAGCTCATCTCACCGTCTTACGTTGCTAAATACTTGAGAGGAAGTATACTTTACCGACAGATAATGTGAAGGAAGCATAATGCGAAATTGAACTTAAATTGAAGCTTGTACTGTAGTAAAGTGAAGTATGAGTAGCTTTATATCCTCAAGTATCTTCGAAACACTTCAATGCCATTGAATACATCTGTAGAGTTAAGGTTTTATATTGAGATTTGTTTCCATCTTATTTCCGTACCCCAGATAGTAGATATATTGATATACTTTTATATTTTGATTATTGATTAAATATATAAATAGATAAATAGATAAATGGCAAGATACTGGAAGTTTTAACTATAAAACTTACTTTCAACTACTTTGCACCTCGTGGCATTCTCACCATACACCTCAACTTTGAATATAGAAATGTATAGCCTTTTAGGCAATACAGACCGCTAGAATATGACTCGCTCGTCATTGCCTTACCTGACGCATAAAATAAATTTGCGGCTGGTCTAAACCTTTTCAAGTAAAATGCAATAAAATATCCATGTTTATATAGATTCCCGAACGGTTTACTAAAAATTATAACCAATTAAAACTTGCTCGTTACAAGGTTCATTCAAACTTTTAGATTTTTTGCTTAACAAATAATATCATCAAATTCCAAATGCAACACACCAATTCACAACTTTCAACCTTCCTCTTCCTCTCTCTCTCTACTCAACTCTCTCCACTTCTACCAATATCATTATTATATCTTATATTATTATCAATTCAAATTAGAATCTTCTGATACGATACCACTATGTCACCACCGTGTTACAGTTTTTGAGAAATTTGAATGAGATTTCCTTGATAATCACTTCTATAACTTTTAAGAATAAAGATCTACAATTGTCGTTGTAGCCGCAAGGCTGATTGATTTATTTACTTTATATCGTTTCATTCAAAACGGATCTTTAGGAACAAAACACAACCTTTATTCAATACCTAGAAGGGAAATAGAAACAAAAATATATACAATTTTCATCTTCTTCTCTTTCGGATCCATTGTTTGATACAAATTCGGGAATCTTACCTCTTTTACTCAGCTCGGATCATATTCAGATACCCTTTTTTTCTTAGTTCCAATTGGAAACATCGCATCTTCCCCCCCTCCTCCACTCTCATACCCACACAACTTGTTATATTGAACTAAATAATCAACTCAATTCAACTCTTCTTCTCTTTTTCCTCATCTGATATTCATTTCATACATACGTCTATTTCATGATATCGAACGATTCAACCTTAAACCCCTGCCGTGCATCTACCTCTCTACCTCTCTACCTCCGCATCTCATCTCAGATTCGCCATAAAATAAACCTTAGGGATAATTTCAATCTAGTCTTATGCCAAATCGAGGCAGGTGTGATCGTCTATTAAGAATCATCTACAGGGCGGCAGATAGGCATGCAGGCAATAATATTATCTGATCACCAATAAATTCACAACAGCCAAGTCCTTCGAACCACATTATTTGCGCTTCGAGTTCTATTGGACTTTGCCTTGATTAAACTACGGAACACAATTCGAATATTACCATCTTCGGAAATTTGTGGAGGTGTCCCCATTACAAAAAGATGCCTCTGATCAATGGACTCAAAATGGCTTGGTACGTTTAGTTATTGCGGTTAGAATGAGGCATATGGGTGGCCTTTACCCCCGAGTAGATTAGAATGGGCAATCGTGTGGATGTATATAAATGCGAGTGTGCGCGCTGACCTGTGATCATTACTAGTGAGCCATGTATTCGGGGCCATAGATCAACGAAATGTACGCATGCGAACGAGAGGTTGATGGTGCCAGTGAGGAAACCAGGACGACCACTTAGTCAATGCCCACATGCCAAAGACCAACCATGTGGATGTGGCAGTGTAACAGCTGCCATTCCCAAAAAGCAAGCATGCCATTGTGGTACCGATACACCTGTCGCAACCCCTCCTTCCATTCCTCAACGATCGAATTCAACCCCGGATGCAACATCTCCTATTCAGCTTACATTCAAAGTGCAAAAGTCCAGTTCGAGACCACCGACAGGTCGGAAACAATCATTTGATCCTGCGAATTTGGAGAGAATGGATTTCAATCAGATTAATATACTACCATTCAATTCACACCATCAACACACGCAATCAATGCCAATCATTCAACCAAATGTGTATCAAATGACAAGCCCACCTCCAATATATGGATTTGCAGCACCGCCTCAATATCAAGTCATGCAACAGTATAGTAATATTCCTTTACAATTACCTCCGCCAATGCATAATTTTGGGGGACCGTTGCACGACATCAAACCGAATGGGATGAATGGGTACAAAAATAGGCACAATTCATTAGATCAAGTGGTGGAAAGTCCACTTGAGACACCTACGGAGTTTAAGAATGGTCAAATTACCCCGAAGATGAATGGCGGTTCATGCTGTACTCCCGTTGAACCGGACAGCCCACCAACCTTCAATAATAGCGCATCAAACGGTGATTGTTGTGCTCCGAAGCCGGCGAAACAATCGACATTTATCAATGACGTTTCGACTAGTGGGTCTTGTTGTGCTCCAAAACCAACTGCACAACCAAAGTCTATTAACGGTGCAACTAATGGCGGTTCATGCTGTGCTCCAAAACAGAATGGTCACAGTCATACAATATCCAACGCCAGTTCAATTTCGGAACCCCAACAAAGTCTTCCTCGATCCGGAGGTTGTTGTTCGTCCAAAAATAAGAATCAACCCCCACAGTCTCAAACCAACGCCCCAATGATGAATCCTCAATTACCTCACGATGGCTTCCAGGTGAACCCATATACACAATATCCTTCGGGCGTCTTTACGTATCCTGCCACATATGGATCGTATCAGAATCCACTTCAGCCATCGGCATGGAGGCAAATCAATTACTCTCAACATCAACATGAAGGTCAACAACCACCGATTACTACAGCACCTATACCATTCGTAGCAAATCCAACACCGGAAAATTCAGAAACAGTACATACCTGTGGCTGTGGCGATGCATGTCAGTGTATTGGTTGCGCGGCTCATCCATACAATGATGCCACTCAAGAATATGTCCGTTCAGCATGGGCATCTATGCAATTCGATCAAAGTGCTGAAGTTTATTCCCCCCACACCAATGGCCATACTCACTCCAGTTCGAATCATCAACAACCTAATAATGATAGTGGAAATTCAACTCCTTATCAACTTCAGACTCAAGATCTACCTAAGGAAAACCCAACTTCTCCTCCACCGGCCACCCCATCGAGCACCACATCCGGTACAGCAGAAGAACAAAGTCTTTCCGCGTCGGATTTCTTCTTTGTTAACTATCCATTCCAAAATGGGGAGAATGGAGAAGGTTGTGCGGGTGAAATGCAAACATGCCCTTGTGGTGATGATTGCCAATGTTTGGGATGTACGATACATAATTTACCGCAAGTGGACATGAGTATGAATTTGGAGTTGGAATGTCCAGGGGAAAAGGATGCTTGTCCTTGTGGGGATGATTGTGCTTGTATTGGTTGTACGATTCATAACATGTGAACAGGCGGGTGTCCTGAGAAAGTATAGATTTTGCATAGCCTGATTTATGGCCGTGGGAGTTGAGGGCTGCTTATGATTTGGTGTGAACAGGGCATGTTGACATGCTATTAGTCGTACGCCTAAATGGTGAAGTGGGAATTTTATCTATGGGGGCATTGTTCTATCTATCTATATATTCAAGCCAGCACGAGCTGAGCCTGCACAAAAGGAGAAGGGGTGTATATATTGGATTGGATTTACTAGACATCTATGAAGGTGGGGATATTTTTACAATAGTTTTGAGGTTAAACATCAATATCATGGTGGGATGGATGGTGGGATAATTATGATTATGAATGATACCCCTTTATATACCAAATGGCAACTATAAGTAAGGTGATAAAAAGAGCGGGTAAAAAAGGGGGAGCTTAGGATGTAAATAATAAGTTTTAGATAACCTTGAATTTGAAAAATAGTTGTTTATGTTTTATATTTATTTATGAATGATAATAATAATTATGTGAGGCTAGACTTCGAAAAGGGGTTTACCTGATCTATCGTTGTTGACGACAGGCTATATATAGTTAGTGAGATTAGTTAATATTTAGATAGAGTTGTTCTTTATTAGAATGAGATATGTTTTAGTAATTATACATTTAATGTTTTAATGAATTATTAATATTAAATTTGAGAGATCTTAAAATGCTCCCCCTTATTGTTAAAAATATTGAAGCTGGTATTACTGAGGTAATTGTGCATTATTTTTTGCTTATACAGTATATTAACATATTTATTTAAATATTAAGAAGTTATAAATTAATATCGTAGTTAATAAAATGAATAATTTGATTTTGATGTTATCATGTTTTTTAAATTACTTTTTTTATTTAAAAGGTTATTAATTATAAAAGTTAATGTAAATATAACGTTAATATATTGGGTTTATGTTTATAATATTTTTATTTATGAAAAAGTATAAATTTAAAAAGATTGGAAATATAAAAAAAAGTAAGGAGTTAATAATAAACATTTATTTATAATATGTTATATATTTATTACTCTCTTGCTCCCAAATCTGCACACATTATCCTCGTCTCTCCGCATCAATATATCTTCGAAGTAGTCTCCCATCTCCATACGATGTCATGCTCGCTTCCCATCACTATATATGTTCGCATATTTACACTGTACTTGAATCAATCTCTCCATATATCAGTCCTCATCTGCCG
>JWJB01010873.1:0-10732 GCA_000812895.1 Rutstroemia sydowiana | reverse complement strand
TGGGGGAGGGGAAGGTTCGAGGACAGCTTGCTGTTGCATTGCAACGGCAGGGGCTGCCTCAGCCCACTTCTCAACCTCCATCGGGTTGGGGAATGCTGGTTGGTTTTGTTCTTGAGACATCATTCACTATTGTACAGGGTGATACTGGGGATGATGTTGGTACAATGGAACTGATTGTTTAGGAAGTAAACAGGAGTGAAGTAAATAGAGATTTTGCTGTAAATTTCGCTTAAATGTTGTTGCCGCGACGGCAACCAAAAGGATTTCTTTGATTGAATGGTAGCTAGCCGGCGACCATCATCCCACCCCACAAAAACAAATTCACCACAAATAATTGTGTATCTTGTCATTGGCTCAGATAATCTTCCTATTCACAAAAAAATGAATGAATTGATAATAGTCATAAGATTCCTACAATCAAAATATTCAACACATATAACCCGACGAGAGCATTAAGTATTTGAAGCATCTTACACTAATTGGTTTTATTTGTGGGAATATATGAGACACGAGTCCCTTGATTACTTATATTGATACAAGGTCTCATTATTCTCAGTCTGAACAACTGAGAAGTTAGTTGTGAGTGAATCAGACAAAGTGGTTTGGATTGGTATATTTCACTCAAGGATCGAGAGGAGAATATCAAAACTTGAGTCTTCAACTTAGTGAAATAGTATCTATCATCCACTCTAATAAGATAATACATCCCATTTCTATAGAATCTATATTAAAAATCTAGTATTCTCAGCTAAATTAATCACTTCAATGTACTACAATATTCTGATTTATCCTATGGATCTGCTCTCTTTAATCCCTCTTTCTTGGTTCAATATACTGTAATTTGCTTATGAGTCTGATGAGTCAAGCTTATCTGATCTGTTTTCCTTAATTCAATATGGCGGAGTGTACTCACTCCTCTGATGAACTTTCCCTTTCTAGTCTGTTTCTATCAGTTTAATATGTTGTAGTATGCTAATTTTGCCTGGAAAATTGCCCTCTCTGATCTCTTTCCCTCAGATTAGTATTCTGTGGTTTTTTTATCTATTCCGTGCACTTACCCTCTTCTATTCCTTTCATTAGTTGATATGGCTCTTTTTCATAGATCTCTGCTGGAACATAGTATATTCTCAACTACCCTAATCAGTTCAATATACCGCAAATATGTAACCCTAAACCCCTTCTGATATTATAATTTCTAGCCCAGAATCATATCCAACAATCCTAGAATTACTTAGCTATGGAATCATCAAAGAAAGCTGTTAAACGTCTTGGCTCTCCCATCAAATTTAAACCAGTATCGAAAAAACAACGAAAAGATATTGATGAAGATAAAGATGAGGAGCAAACGAGAGGGTGTAAATTGGCAATGGTTGTTGCGGAGGAGGGACCTCAACAAAATTTGAAGGTGGACCAACAAGAACTATGCATGGAATGTATGGACACTGCTATTGAAAGCGATTCGGATGGAACTTACAACCGGGATATTACAAATGGTGTAAAATATAAAAAATGTATTGAAGCCGGAAAAGTTTGCTGGGGCGTATCCAAATTACTACTACCCCTCGGGTTGAAATTGGTGAAGGAATTGAAAAATAATGATTTATCGCAGTGTGCTAAATTTTTCTGTGAATCTACCCCCTCTAATTTGGCCTCCTCAGTTGATATTGCTCCATTTTGAATACCTCCTCAGTAATTTAAGCAATATTCAATTGTGCTAATCAGTTCAAAATCTTCGATTTATTTCTTTCATTCATAAACTTGCCTTTTCTAATCCCAACATCCTCAGTCAATATTCTTTTATCTTATAAAGCTCTAAATGGATATAAGATATTCTCAACTGCACTTATTAGTTCATTACACACGATTGAGGAAAACAACAATAAGTTTCCAAGTTCTCCAAGTCAATGTCCTAAGACGAGATATCTTTCTTTCATCCAACTTTCTTAGATTTCCATGGCTGTTAAGATATTTTAATCAGTGGAAAGTATAAGGTTATAGTAATCTTTATCATACATCTTCCTGTTGAATCTTTTTCATTGGGCTGATTTCTTCTCTCATTCTTTCTTCAATATTGGTGGATCGAAGTGTATTAGTCTACAGGTCTTTATGTAGGTGAAAACACCAACTCAATATTTTTCTAGCGTACGTTTGTCCTCTTACTTCCTTTCTCTTGTGGTTATGTTTATTCTTCGCACCATTTATGAATTCGAACCCGACTTTCCCACCACCTCAAGCCCGCCCCTTAACACCTTCTACAAATCCGAATCCGATCTTCCCACCACCTCAATACACCATGGCACTAAGAATTCCTCAGGTTCCTTACGGTGTCACAAGCCCTTTCCCATATCTTCATTAATATACACCGGGGGTGCAATAAATCTATCATTACAGCACAACATCTGATTGTATATTATTTTCTTATACAATAATTTGTTCAAATTTGGATTACTTAATTCCAATGTTTAAGTTAAAAATAATAATTTAGCTTGTTTGATTTCACAGAAATTAATTAAATATTTAAATGATTATAATTTTTAAGATCTTAAGTGGTGACAGATTTATTGCACCCACTGGTGATCTAGAATGGAAGAATATTCGACTGTGCTTCTTAGCCCAATACATGCTCTGCTCCTTCTCTATACCATGCACTTACGCTCTGTTAGCTACATGCTGCAGGCAATTATGTACGGTTGTAACTTGTAGTCCTCCTCCGCATTGTTCCAGTCGTACATCCACCTCTCAATTTATCTACCCACAATCCCACAGCCATGAAGCTTCGCAATCTTCTCCTCCAAATCTTCCATTCAAATCCCTCTTCCGCTGTGTATAATCTGATTTATATACCTACCGTTCTTGATAGCATTATTCGATGTCGGGAAGCTGATAGGAGGGAAGTGGGCCGTGAATCGGCATGTGTACGATTTATCTGTTGTGTTGAGAGATTAGTGTAGTCTTTTCAGACTCTAGTTGATTGTTGGGTAAAAAAAACGACTCACATCGACAGTAACTGGTTATTTTGGGAGAATGCCAAATTTGGATGTCGAGACGCGTTATGTTGCAGGACTTTAGCCAGGTGTGTTCAAATGGAATTAAATAAATGAAGTAGAAGTGTACATTAGGATCTTAGACTACCAAACAATGTATTACTTCCAGGCTACCTTCTCCTCCCAAATTCACTACTTCCACGTGCCAATCTTGTTATCTTTTATGAAAGGAAATAGTTGGAGTCCTGGTTCAACCTCACTTGTTATAATGCTGCTGGGTACTAAAGAGGAAGTTTTCTTTTTCGAATATTATTTATTTTATTTTACCTACCAGTGATTAACTAGATCTACCTCTGTACTGTCGGCCTCTCCCGCTCCCCTGCCCCCCAAATATCCAAGTACTGTGTGGTGACACAAGTAATCTTGCTTATCATAAAAAACAAGAGTATCATGCTATTGAACGATACACCAAATTAAGAGGTATGTGAATAATTGTAAGCGCCATATTTGCCCCTAACAACTACCTTGTCGTCGCTTCGAGTGTGCCCAGGTCAGTCCACCTAACTCCAGCTCCTGACTGACGATTACCAGGATAAAGATGCCAAGGGTAAGCTCCCCGGTCCACTTGTTATTGCTCCAATGTAAGATTACCCCACACACGTGAATGTCAGCTTCCACTCTCCCTCTATTTTAGGCAGTCGTCAATGGGGTATCCGCCCTTTCAATAATCACCTCATTTCTCATTTCTACAATCAACTCCCTATTCCACCAAAACGATGGCCTCCTCTTCGCATCTTACCATATCACTCGTGGAATCGAACGACATACCACGTCTAGCATCAATCACCACCAGTGCCATGTCATCCGATCCCGCCTTCCAACTCGTTTGGCAGCACACCGCTGAAGGAGAACACGACAACGCCGCCATGTACTTACTTCAACCCTGGCAAAGCGAAACGAGAGTAACATGGAAAGTCGAGATTGATGGGGTAATCGCCGGATATGCTATGTGGTATATACCAGCAGTACCACCCCCAAAACATGAGGATCATGAGGAAAAAGATGAGGAGCTTGAAGATAAACATGGAGATGCTGTTGAGACTGTTGCGAACAATGTTCAAGAATCAGGGTGGACCGTGCCGGCTAGTCTTAATAAGGATTTGTTTATGTGGAAACTTTCCGCACATATGGATTATAAAGAAAGGGATTATAATGAGAATGAAGATATGAGTAGGTGTTTTTACATTTAGTGGTAACAGATAAAGCCTGCATACAAAATTAACTATAGCATAGTGCTTGCTCTATGTTTTGTGGACCCCGCATATCAGAGACGCGGCGTAGGACGTAAGTTATTGGAATGGGGCCAAAAAACAGCGGATGAAGCGGAGAAAGATATCTGGGTATCAAGTAGTCCTAGTGGAAGGTTCTTATACGAGTGTACTGGGTGGGTGGAGAAGGAATCTATGATTGCGGATCTTGCGGATTATGGTGGGGCCGGGGTATATAGGAGGAGCTGGATGGTTAGGAAGCCAGTAACTGTGAAATGAGATGATAATCATGTGATTGCTGGAGTTGACAGATTGGTTAGTTACTGTGGAAGATACTTGAGTTGTTTTAATCTAAATCTTACCTGCGAAAAAGTTCTGCTCCAAGATTCCGATAGTCAGTTCATCGATCCAAGTAGATCTGTTCCGGGGATCTCGGTGCCTCGAACAGGGTATGGCTTTAGGGAAAGCCCTCACCATGGATTTCATCGGGATGGGTTACGCAATAGCTGGAAGGGGGATGGGTATGATATCGAAAGTAGAGGCAAACTATGCATCATGCGTAGAGTATTGAGAATGGTGTTGAGCAAATCTTTTGGCAAATATCCAGATGACTTTAATGAGTGAATGACAGGAGTTCTGACCCTTAAGCAATACTGATAGCAACTCACCACATCCGCTGGATCGACCACAACCACATTTCCAACCATGAACAGGATGATATAATTCATTTCCAGACATAAACCCAATCTGAATGACTTAAATATATACACACTACACGAAGTCAAACTCAAATACAGACACGCATCACAATAATACTCCAACTCAAGGATCCCATAAAAGCCGACGCATAGTACACAATCATCCATTTCAAATAAACTACACAAGCTTAGTTCTCCGAGCCCCATAACAACTCATTTTGTTTTTCTATCAAAGAACACACCCCAACCCAAAATTTCTGACCTATCCAGTGCATACCCTTCGGATGATGCGCAGTTGAATCTACCTTTACATCCTTCGGCCTTAACGTAAATGCTGGTTTTATCTCCTCTACTATCTTCTTCGCCTCTGTTGTCACCCTAGCAAGTGCAGGTTTCTTCGTAAGGGTAGCAGTCATAGTAGTATCGAATCTTTTCTTCTCCTCGACAGCATGTCCTAGAGCATCACTCAGAGATTTAATATGCCTATTCAAAAGCATTTCCGGTTTGTCTTTATCCGCTAAAACGGCATCCGCCGAAAGATGATTGAGAATTGAGTACAAGCGCTCATTAATTATCTCAAGATTGTTCGAAATAGTAACGACATTCGTGAGCGTATGGTTTCTTAACTTAGTCCCATGGTTAAGCGTGAGATGTTTCCACTGCTTAATCGACTTCAATCGTTTCTCTTTCTCAGATGATCCACCAAACCTTTCCTCCGGACTCCCTTCTTCCAAATCCACATAGTTGTCGAATTTGATTCTCATTTTTCGATCTTCTTTTGCCAAAGTTTCCAACTTCTCGACTAGTTCTTTGGTGTTTTTGGTCGTAGCATCAAGTGATACAAAGCCCCTTGCATCAATGGGGTATTTACCCCCATGAGAATAACTGGTGCCATGAATTAATTGTTTGATAAATTTCTTATAAATAGCTCTGCATGCCTCGGATTTTGTCTGACAATTGATAAACAAGCACACGAAGGACTTGTCATCAGTCGACTCTTGGAAGTACTCTGTTTTTGTCGACGGTCCGCTAACAGTCTTTGTTAGTGTATTTGCCTCAATCTGCTTTAAATCATCGACCAAGTCGCCCGTCAACAAAATCATATTGCTGAGCATTTGGTTGATCACATCGTGATTTGCTGAGAGATCTATAGAAAGTTTGGAAACTGCTAAGTCCCACTTTTCCAGTTCCGTTTCCATCTTCTTGTCGACGTATTTGTCATGATGCCACCATCTTCGTTCCTCAATTTCACTGGGTAGCTTATCTTTCAGTATGATGCTGTCCTGTAGCCATTGATCCTTACTCATCAAAATGCTGTTATTTATCGCAAAGTCGGCATAAGAGTTGGGGATTACTGCTAAATCCGATGCCGTAATTTGGTAAGGTTCTGGAACTTGCGTAGTCCAGACCTCCCATAAGCTAGAAAATGCTGCTATAGCAAAGGCTGATGTAACTGCGAAGAAAAGGGTCGACAAAACGAGGTCTTGAAAGTCTCGCTCATTACGTCGAGATAAGATTCGTACCCATCGAGGACGATGTCTAGGAGAAACAGGCGGAGTAAGTGGAGCAGTGCGCAATGGATGGTTTCTATCATTGCGGATTCGGTTATTTGTATTCCTACTGCTCCGGGCATTGGTAGGATTCGAAGAGGGTATTGCATAACTTCGATACTTCCCTCCACCGGCCGAAGCTTTTAGTGCACGATAGTGAGGTACCTGATCGCTCGTCGGTTCCTCTACCTGATCGCTCGACACTTCCTCTACCTGATCGCTCGTCGATTCCTCAAACTCCATTGTGATATATACGATATTTCGATGTGGCACCGAGAGATCTTACTAGCTGTGAGTATTAAGTGTTCGAAGTATGTTATGCTATAAAAATAACGGAGAAAGGCAAGTCGCAAGAATCGTCACTAAATAAGGTAACAAAGAACCCGTCCTTGTTGGTTGAATTTATTCCTGGCACTGAAACGAAAACGGACAAGGCACATTCCAATACCTCATTTGACCTTAGCTTGGTGATTTCAACCCCTTGTTCCACATACATACAACCGTATCGTACTTCTTGCGAAAGATAGAAGAAGAATAGTAGAAGTCATCGTCGTAAGTATTGAAGTGTGTTTCAATTCAAGGTCAACCTGATCATTGAGATACAGGCAACCTTTTCATTAAAGATCTCAACCAAAAGAATATTAGGATTTTTGCGCCTTACCATTCAAAAAACAACCCTACCAAGACGTTTCCTTTCAATCTATCATTTGAAATGTGGCACCAGCTATGAAGAATTGGGTGATTGGAGCAAACGCGGCAGATGCCTGAGTGTAAATGCTTTTTTGTATTTAGCTTCTTCTACCAATTGAAATTACCAAGAAGAGCAGATGTCTATAACCCTCCCATATGGGATCTAATATTTGAACATCATAACTTCGTTACACATTTAAGGGGCGGTCAAGTTTCCTCGGACACCTCCTTTTTCTCCGACCTCTCTTGCGGTCACTGTTACCGCCAAGTCCTTGCTAATGTTAATCATGACTTCAACCTTGCCTCCCTTCTTGACACCCTTAATTGCTGCCTCGGCGAGGACTTTACCAACTTTCCAGATCTTCTCCCTCGTCTCCTCTTCCTCTTCCTCGCTCTCATCTTCTTCAGAGTCATCGGAGTTGGCATCCTCTACCTTAGCACCGTTGGACTTGGGCTTCGGCTCGGGCTTCGTAACCTTGATGTGTGATCCTCCCTCAACAATCTTAATAAGAACATCACCACCATCTTTGGGGGTGGCGATCTCAACTGTACGGCGTGCTGGAAGACCGGTCTCGGCGGCAACGATTGGCGTGAAAACTCCCTTTTCGGAATCTCCAGTTATTGAAAGTACGCCGATAGCATGGGTAAGATGTTGCACGGTAGTGACAGCAGCGTGGGTAGATTGCTCAATATCCTCGGCCTCGTATTCTTGAATTAAAGAAGCTTGTAATGCGGCTCCACGTGCTTGTAGCTCTGAAGGATTGATAGCCGTTGGTGAGGTGGATGGCGCAAGAACAGTGGCGTTGGGGAATAGGTATTGAGTGTTGGCCGCAATTTTTGGTGTATGAGATGTGCCACCGGAAAGGATAACCTCGTCAATCTCCAAAACATCGAGTCCAGCCTTCTTCACAACGCTTTCTATCAACCTGCTGAATCCATCAAAAACTTTTCGTCCGATTGTCTCGTATCGCAACCTGTTGATTGTGGAGGCAAAGTCAATACCTTCTGCCAAACTCTCAACACTGAAATTAGAATTCTGTCCAATACTGAGTGCCTTCTTAGCAGCCTCAGCCTCCAACTTGAGTTTTGCAAGACTGCGGGGGTTTTCTCTGGGATCGATTGAGTTCCATTTGATGAATTCCTTTGCGAAATGGTCCATAAGAACTTTGTCCAGATGAACACCTGCAAACTCATAATCATGCGCAGTAGCCAAGATGGTATACATTCCTCCTCTTGATGCGATCAAGGCAACATCTGAACGTGTTCCTCCAAGATCTGCCACAATCACATTTTTGTCTACTACAGCCTTGTTCTCGGCTCTTGCGTCGTATGCCAATAAGGCAGCGACTGGTTCATGAATGAGCTGGAGAACCTCCAAACCAGCATCATTTGCAGCTTTCGTCAAGGCAGCCTTTTGTGCGTCGGAGAAGTTTGTGGGAACAGTGATGACGGCTGAATTGATTTTCTTGCCAGTGAAGTCCGCCGCAGATTGTACCAGCCTGCGAATCACACGAGTTGTGACTTCAGAAACTGAAATGGTGGATGGTTCACCTTCTTCCTTATCCTGGATTTTGAAAGCGATCGTTGATTCATGGTCTAGAGGATGTGCGGAGGCATGGCAGTGCGTAGGATCTATCGACTTGAAGCTACAGTGGGGCCATTTATTAGCATTTGTTCAATTGGCCACGCTATTAATATTACATACTCTTGTCCAAGAAAGTCTCTGAAGTATGCAACAGTATTTCCACTATTGCGAACCAGCTGCTGCTTGGCTTGCTGGCCAATATATTCATCGCCGTGGATGTAGGATAAAATGGTAGGAATTTGGCGATCTGCACAGATGTCAGTCAATCTACCCCTCCCTCATTAATACACCAATTTTCTCTAGAATCCCTTACCTCCATCCTCATTTGCCATAACCTCAGCCTTGTCTTCAATAGTAGTATATGCGATTGAACTATTGGAATTTCCAAAGGAGATACCGATGGCATTTCTCTCCCCAGGCCCAGGCATTGTGCCGTTTGACGCAGGTGCTTCAGCGGCCATTCTGAAATAGATCTTTAGGAAAAGTAATAGAGGAGAAAGGAGTTTATAAAGGGAGATTTTTTTATTCCAAATATAAATTTTGAGGTATGAATAATAAGAATTTGTGTTACAAGTTTAATAAATCCAACCACAAAAAAAACAAAGATCTTTTTTTTTGTTACTGGTAAGGGTTGGTTCAAGAAATTTCATTAGCGTCAGCCACATTTCAATAACCCCACCATAAATTCGCAAGGCTGAGCCTGATAATTTGCTTCCGTAATTCTACCGATAAAAACCTATTACACCAGCCACACTTCAACTAACCTTGCCAGTAATAATTATTTTGATTCACAAAAAAGTCGTAGCGGTTTGTATATCTCTCTGAGAAAAAAGAAGTCAACTATACTCAGGTAATTACAATTCCTACATACAAGGACAATTCTAGATAATATCAACATGTCGGTGCCCATGGAAACATTTGTTCTACCTGGCGATCATATTGATCCTCAATTATTACCATCTCATCCTACCTTACCTTTAAAACTTGGTCCTGGTTTGAGGCACACTCCTCCGAATATCATAACTCCAATGGTGGCAGGCCAACTACGGACAGATGTGAGAAAGAATGCTATTTG
Organism: Rutstroemia sydowiana; assembly: GCA_000812895.1. Lineage (NCBI taxonomy): Eukaryota > Fungi > Ascomycota > Leotiomycetes > Helotiales > Rutstroemiaceae > Rutstroemia > Rutstroemia sydowiana. Next base: position 882 of record JWJB01010873.1, on the reverse strand, counting down.
GATTGAGTATAATGCAGGTCGGGTAAGAATAGAATGCTCTCACGCTCATTGTAAGATTTCAATTAGCTAATTGATTTAATACAGTATGTTCCCGCAGTTGGAGACCTTGTAATTGCTACCGTTCAAAAGTCTGCACAGGACGTATATTATGCCAGCCTTAGCGACTTTACTTCGAATGCTTCTTTACCACAATTGTCATTTGAAGGTGCTACCAAGAAAACCAGACCGCAGCTTGCAAACGGTGCTCTAGTCTATGCGCGAGTTACTCTCGCAAATAAACATATGGACCCAGAAATCGAATGTGTATCATCATCAACAGGGAAATCAGAAGGCCTTGGACCTTTAACAGGCGGGATGGTATTCAACGTGTCATTAGGAATGGCGCGGCGTATGATGATGGCTCGTCCTGCAGAACAAGGGGGATTGGTGATTCTGGAAGAATTAGGAGGAGCGGGTGTTGCTTTTGAGATTGCAGTAGGACGGAATGGAAAAGTATGGGTGGATAGCAAGACAGTCAAGACAACATTGGCAATCGGAAAGGCCTTGCAACAAACTGACGAAAACGCTCTCTCACCTGAAGACCAAAAAAAGCTGGCTCGGAAGCTTGGACGAGATGCTTGAAAAAGATCCAACCCTATAATTTCACCGAGAAACATTCTATGTGGAGTGTTCCGCGGAATTTTTCGTACACAAGCATCACACGATCCCGGCATTCCCTCTGCTTGCCTTTATGGCAAAATTTGCTAGAGCTTGGGCCCGAGTGAGAGGTTTTGCGCGCATGTCTTATTGGACTTCTAAAGTCGAATATGAGACATCCATCCCGTCTTCCCTGATCTCTTTGCCGATAATACGATCAAGGTTCCAATCGCCGATGAAATTGGT
>JWJB01010871.1:0-11115 GCA_000812895.1 Rutstroemia sydowiana | reverse complement strand
CAAGAAAAATTCTAAATAAAAGGGTAACTCTGCAATCTACAATCTATAATCTACAATCAAGAACAATCAAGAATAATCAAAGAAAACGGATTGTGTACTATATCGTATCAAGAGTACAAATACAAATCTTTTCATTGGAATCTTAAACCCACATCACATCACATTATTTGATTTGATTTTGTAGCACTCATCTCATTGTACAATAAAGTGCAGCAAGAAAAGCTATCTATCTCTCTTTAAAAAGTTACACACATAATGGTACGTAAAGTTTGCGTGCAGCTCTATCTTTATATTTTTGCAAAAATTGATTTTAATTTCACATTACAATGCAATTAACTTTGGCTAATCTTGTACTATAGGCGGACGCAGGTCTACCACCAGGATGGGAAGTTCGCATCTCAAAATCCAAGAACATTCCTTACTATTTCCACGAATCCCAATCTACATCTAGTTGGGAACCTCCTCCAGGAACAGATACCGAAAGTCTCAAAACATACATGGCGGAGAACTACAGTGCAACAGAAATTGGAGATGGTGCAAATGAGTCTGCAGCAGATGGTGGGAAGATTCGCGCAGCCCATTTACTGGTAAAACATGAAAAGAGTAGGAGGCCGAGCAGTTGGCGTGAGGTTAGTACCATAAAAGCTCAATTGATACTCACTATAAAATATGGCTGACCATATCAAAGGCTGAGATAACACGTACAAGAGACGAAGCTATGGCGATTATCCTTCAACACGAAGCTCGTATCCGTGCTGGCACATCATCTCTTGGTGAACTTGCCGTTAGCGAATCCGATTGCAGTTCTGCCAGAAAAATGGGAGATCTTGGTTACTTCGGCAGAGGCGATATGCAAAAGGAGTTTGAGGTAGCTGCTTTTGCTCTGAAACCAGGAGAAGTCAGTGAAGTGGTGGAGACGGCTTCCGGCTTGCATTTGATTGAGAGGTCAGTAAATATTACCAGTTTGAAGTACTCTACTAAAGCTTTCGCAGGCTTGCATAATGGACGATCTGAATGATAGGATCCGAGGCACTACAAAAGTGTGTTGTGAATGCTTCAAAGGCATGATTTAACGAGAATATTCATTATGACTGAAGAGTTTCATTACATACTATGGATGGGTTGAAATGAAGCTCAATGAGGCAATTACTTGAGTTGTCAAAAATGGCGAGCTTCATCTAACGAGGTCCCATTTCCCATTCTGCATAATATCTGTTGCACTCCTACTGCCAATTTATATAACCCTTTCTACTGAATTATCCCGATGCATAGTGATAGTGATGAAGATTAATATGAAAGATCATACATCGTCCGATAGAGTCCACCTCGACATTCCACGATTCAACTCTCAATTTATATTTCTATCAACGTATCTGATCATTGTGTTTGTTGGTATCACAACTCTAATATTAGGACGCTCAGGATATCGTCCTAGGGCGAACAGGGATGTTGCACAAGTTAAGTGCGCCATTGATCGGATAAATCTGTCTCGAGATTGCATCAACTTGCTTTAAGGACACACTGGTGGCTACACATGCATGGGGTCATATCAATTAACTAAAAGGACTATATTGCCCGCCGAACCCTCAAGCTATTGAGATTGACGCAAGTTAAAAATGTAGTAATATACAATCTCTATTAGATCTCCCATCAAATCCAGCTCTATTTACAAGTATACAAAACTATAAAAATGCAGTCATCTCACATGCTACAACCCAACCAATGATCTAACAGCCACAACGACAGGTGGAACTGAGGTCAAAGCCAAAGTCACAATACCAAACAAACTCATCGACAGACTACTCAACGCTGCAGCTCTTGGGTCACTAGCCAAAAGCAACGCAGTCGCAATCGCGCTTGCATTTCCACCCATCGCAACCCCAATAGTAATATAATCATCCGCCCTGATTCTCAACAACCTCAGCAAGCGCAAACCTATTAAAGCTCCCATTATCCCGCTCATAACTGCAAGAACAGCGGTGGCATTTAGATTCCCGCCAATGTTGGTTGCAGCAGGCCCTGCAAGCGCGAAGGTTAATGAGCGTACGGAAAATGCAAGTGAGATTGTAGGGGAGATTCCAATAATGTGGCAGAGTGCCGGGTATCCGAACAAAGAGCCAGTTGCGAGGAAGATGGATGGGATGGTTATGGGTATGAAGTGGGATTTTAGCTCTTTGCGGTATTGGAACATGGGAAGGGCGAGAGAAACGATAGCGGCGTCTAGGATGCTTCCGCTAAGTATTGGGGGTAGTTGGTTAGTTTATCGAGATCCCCTGTTCATGTGGCCTCATGGAATGGGAGATTTTTCTTACAGAATGTCTCCAGCACCTGGCATGGGAAGGTTCTTCTCTCCGTACCATAGGTCGAGATATGTTGTTTTGGTTTTGTATGCACCCAAGGTCTCATTAAGATTGTCACCTCTGATGAGTCCCAATATCCATATTCCGAGAAGCGTGATGGCAGAAGACAAAAGCACTGGATGCAAAACCTTCTTCCATTTTACTGGTAGAGATTGGGCTGCTAAAAAGGCAAGAACATTGAACGTGAGTTGGATAGGCATGGCATATCCTGTAGCATAGTATATTGGGATTCCGATGAAAAGAAACATAGCGCTATATGTCAATCTATCCGAATTTCGGTTGATGGATGATGCCCAGATTTGGGGTCGTGTGAAAGGTGGTGGAGCTTGGGGTGGCGAAGCGGGCCTAATATCAGGCGGCACTTCTGATACTGGAGATTCTGCTGGAGTTATCGTGTCTCTGATCAAAGCAGGTTCTTGCTCCCTGATTGGATTCACAGTTTCCATGGACGTGAACATGCTGGTGGTAGTAGATACTGTGAGAGGAATAGCATCGTTTTCCGCACCCATCTCCTCAGCTCTTTCTGTGATTGCCCGCTTGGTAGAACCCATGAGTAACTGAAGACCACGCACTAACCAAGCCGTTATTGCAAACATGACCAAGAACCCAATAACGAATACACCTATGATCTTGGCAACTTCTACGCCTCCAATTGCATCACTCAAAGGTAAAAGCACGAACCTGTTTAATGTCAATTAGCCCACAATTAACTCGATATGAACATGACTCACGATGGTGTGAACAGGATATTGATATAACGCAAGGCCCAACCAGCTGCAACTTCAATTACAGCAACAACCTTCCTCGTCTTTCGATCACCGATTATAAGATCCACGACGTTCAACCCTAAGAATAACAGGATCATACATGCTACAGATGCCGGAAATGATACGGAACTCAACCCGATCAGAGCATTTAACCCAAAGCATGAGAGCAAAATCAAAATAATGCCAAAGGGAATTGAGATCCAAATTTTCAAGTTCCGCTGCCATGAAAGTCTGGCTACCTGTGGCGAGTCAGTCAGTCAGTCACATCGGTAGAATCGGGTGGAATGCAAATTATTGAATTCTCACAAGTTTTAGAGCCTGGTATCCATCCGAGATGAATTCGCCAATGTTCCCCTCCATGTCGTGTATAAAAATAAATTACTTCCTCAGATCATAACAATATAAATCACCTGTTCATTTCAATACCAAGCCTCCAAGAAAAATATAATTAGCACGGGGAGAATAAGAAATTCTGGAATTCATTGTCATTTATGAAGGTTTTCCTTAACGTTAGTTCTGTGTCAAAGGGTGTCAAAGTGGGGGATAAGATACTTCAATTACTGTTGACTTGGCAAACATATGATATAATAGAATTACGTTTTTGTTTACTTTATCCCAAGAGTATGAAATTTGCGGCAGAAAAACAACATGTTATATATATAGTAAAAACTTCTACTTATGAGATGTTCCCAATGTTCGAGCCAAATTCAGAAAATTAAAGATTGGTTATCATCCGAAAAATGGTGGGGGGACGGGCATCTCGCTAGATACAAATTGCCAGTAGAACTACAGCATATGGGTACTGGTAAGGTACCCGTACGACGATCGGGACTTTTTTATTTACCTGCTGGCGAAGTGGTACTTCGCGCATTTATACCTTACGATTTTATAGACTCGATTCCTTGATCATGGCAGACAGCAATCTTGATTTTCTTCTGCAAACGCTGCAGGATTACAACATTCCTTTCAACAAGAATACCATCAAGTCAGAGTATGCTAAAAATCCAGCTGCAGTGGAAGCTTGGATCTCGAAATACCTTGGCCCCGAGACGCTCTTAACAAAGGATGAGATTGCATTGTAGGTCAATTGGTGGGTTTTCTTTCCTTGTCACTCCTAACATAAGACAGATATGATGAATTGGCTCAGACCGGCCAGGCAAGCAAATTGGCAAATTCTCAAGACCTCTCCACTATTTCTGATTTGAGCGACGAACAACTCACGGCGGCGATTGAAGAATTACAAAGGTCAACAGCAGCCATTGAAAAGCAAAGTGAAACTCTGCGACTTCAAAAAAATGCATTGGCATCACTTGTCAGAGGCAACACCAAAACTAGTACATCTCGGTCAGAAGCAAATACCAAACAATTACAAAAATGGGAAGCGGAGAGGGGACAGGTCAATTCGGCGGTCGAGGAACTCTCACAAAGTCTAATGTACCAGATTTCGGACTTAGAGCAACAATATAAGATAGCACAATCCGGCGTCAAACAAACTGTAGATGATATGCTCAAGGGCGACGATAAATTACTGGCGAGCCTGCAAAAGCTTGCTGCAGATTTGGATCCAGGATCAAAAGAGGACGATGAGCTTATTGCTAAGATACGTGATCTATGTACAAGGCAAGTTACTTTCCCGTTTATCTATTTAAAAGCTAATTGTCCAAGGTATATCAAACATACTGTTGATGGTGTGAGAACAAAACTTGATAGAATATATCTTGCTGCTCGCGGGGATGCATCAAACCCGAACCCCGAAAATACATCTCAACAGGAGATGAAGGAGTCGCAAGCAGAGCTTGAAGAATTGTATACTGAGATTCTATCGGTTGCCCAGATGTCTGCGGAGCAGCAGTATCTCGAACCAGCCTTGAAGGAGATTTCCTTCAAGGGCAGTCGAGGCCAAGAGCGATCTTACCAAGCATTGAAATACGTAGGTCTAGGCACTGAATAAGCTAAAGCAATACTGATTACAGGTAGATACAAGAATGTCTCAATTTTTTAGTCAAGCGTACGTCAGCTTTTGCGGCGCACTTGGAGGCACACCAGAAACATCAAATGGCCACCAACTTTGCAATCAACTCCGGAAAGAAGGAGCTCCAACAGCAAGCTACTGTGCCGCCTACTAAGCCGATCGGACATCGCCAACAGCATTCATCCATATCACAACCAAAGCAAATTTCGCGCAATTCACGACGCAGGACATCCGTCTTCGAAGAACTAGATGTCGAACAGCAACTACTCCGTAATCTAGGTATTACGCTACCTACCGAAAATGACTACGATGACTCATTCGATAATTTACTCGAAAATACTCTCCGTGAGCGAGTAACCAAACTTAATAGTCATGCATTTAATCTAGGGTCCACTTCAGAAGCTACTGTATCTTCTCATGTGCATAATGCCGATGTCACTTTACAGCTACTTTACAATGCTGTGCAGGCCGACTCGGTTTATGGTGAAGTTCAGCTACTTGATCAGGATATTATATCGTCTTTCAACACTTTTGAACCTGAGATTGAGCACCTCACAAAGGCTCTCGGCGAGGTAGATTTACAGAAATTACAAGCAAAGAATATTCACAAAGAGCAGCTGATAGAACGCTGGGCAATATGATCAATGTCTGGGATGAGAATTAAAGAGCGGGATGAATGCGCCTTTCTTACGCGGTTCAAATATTTGCACGCGGGGATGTGTTCTACTTTATATCAAGATTTTCGGTGTCTCAATAACTTTTGTCTCGAAAGACATCTCAACCCGGGTGATTGTGGCAGATGTTACTACCATCATCACGTGGCCCATGTCCCAGACGAGGCACACCGGCGCATGTAGCTGTGGCAATGCACAAAATCATCCGAAAATGCAGGGACAAGCATTCCCACGTGCCTCATTACAGGCTATACTCGACTATCCATGTATCCAAAAGAGGCTCATTCAAAGTCTTCTTTCATGAAGTCGAAATTTTCGCTTTTGGCCTCTCAAAAATCACGTAAGACAGATATGTAGTCACATCTTATCCGCAGTCATGCACGCGATCATACATTATACAAACTGTGTTCAGATCCCAATGTAGATAGAAAACATGGATCCACGGTATACCTTTCAGCTAAAGTAAATCATCGGCTGTACCTGCGTGATACAGGTATTGGAGAAAAAAAAAAGAGATATTTGGAAAGTTTGATTATGCACGAAATCTAATGCCAGATCCTCTAGCGCCTGCATTACCCAACAATCCACGGCTTAGACCAGAATTTTGAGGATACGATGGAGCGACCTTGAATAGACCTACCTAAATTTTATCGCTGGGATTCTGGTTATAATGACTTGGAGACGCTGAACTTTGGTTTATGGCGCTCGGGAACCTCAAACATTGAGCACAATGGAGGCAAAGTAGAAATTTAGAAACACCAACATACCCCCCTTTTTCGTAAGGCTGAGCCCAGTAAATAGTCCTTGTTCTACAACAGAGAAATATATTTATGCATGCGCTAGGATTGAAAAAGTGTGGTCTAATTCTTAAATAAACCTTTTTGTCCTGTAGATCATCCACAATAATACTCCGTACAGTGCAAGTTAGATGGCGGCAGTAAATTTACTGAGTTGGATCCACCAAGGAAGTTAGGTTAGAAATTAGAACTTTAGGGATGCGAACCTTTTCTTGTCGATCATCGTCATTTGACATGTCTACTTCATATTTCTAACCTTTAGGATCTATTAGCACTATATCTTTGAGGCTGGGGCGCAAATTAGATCTTGGTGTTGGATAGATACCCAGCATGCACAGTACAAGCCACAGGAAATCTTACTATATTCCTCCGCATTAATTATTATTTTCCGGGTTCTGCGCATCATTACCAATAGCACTACTTTATCTATCTAGCAGACTTGAAAGATTCCTACTACATATGGATTATGGTTTATTCAAAATCCATTCCATCCATTAAAAAAATAAGGTTCCTGCAGCTTATAAGTGTACCTAGATCCATATTCCAACTTGGACTGGTACTGTACAGTACCGCTTTGCTGCCCGCTGCACAACCATGAGCGCTTATTACTCCGTGCCCAACTTTCTTTTGCCATGCTTCTCATCTCATCTTATTTCATTAGTTTATGCATGGAATGATGGGATGGGATGAAGGTGAATATGGGTGGATATGGATGAATTTGGATAGATATGGGATGGATATAAATCTAGTTTTACTCCAATGAGTAACATCTGGGGGAAAAGTATTGAAGTTTTACGAGCTTCATGTTTTTATATACTCTTTTATATACGAAGTATGGCCACCTAAAGCTAACTAACTGTAGGTACCTACTAGGAAAAGATAATATACGTACTACTTATTACTTCTATACTCGTATTGTTCTAATATTTATATTTATACTTACATTTACCTATATGTTTCTTATAATTTTGTGCGTGACCCAAGTATATATGGAGCTAATGAGAAACAATTGGACAGCAGACCAAAATAAAACAAACTTGATAGTATCAGTATAGTTTTCCTTCTCCGTTATTTCAACTTTTTTTCAATCCTTCACCAACAACTCTCTCCACCAACACCAACAAACATTTTATTATTCTTATTGGATTTATTTGAATAAAATAACCTATAAGAGGATGATATTATATATTTTTCTCTCTACTCGAACTTGTTTCATCGTCAAGCGCGTGGGTGGTCTGAAAATTTGAGGGCCGTCCCGCGACAAAATCTTGTACTCCTGCATATTAGATAATTTGTACTTTACTCTACAAACTTGCATTGTATATAACAAATATTCTTGATTCGTTACCTTTGTGTTGGGATTTATTATTCTATTTTGAGATATCTTATTGTACCTATTATTTCTCCAATCGTCCCATATTTTGGAAAGAATAACTCCAAATTCATGATATTTCATAATTACATTTACTGGTACCTAGAAGTTAGAGGTTGGTTAACAAAAACAGCTATAACTTCCAATCAATATTATTTCATCCAGTATATTACAAACAAGAGCTGACCAAGAATGTCAAAATATATTTCCTAAATTATAAATTATATCAATTTCTTCCTAAATCGTTTCATTAGAAGCCGCATTTTCCTTTTTAGGAAATATAGTGGTCTAATTTATTTGACCATTTCTGGGTCTTACTCAGCCTTTTAGGGAGAGGCTGAGGCGCCTTTCTTCAAACTTATCCGCCTGTCTTTTTTCTCTTCATCCCCCTCTGTCTTTTAACGCATACCTACTTTTTAACAGAGTAAGAAGAAAAAGAGAGACAAATAAAAAAATAAAAAAAAAGGAAGACTCGATCCAACCCACAAAATCCAATATTCATCGGCCCTGGTAGTGACCTTTTGGATTTCGAGGCACTATAAAAAGTTCCAACAGGCAGTCACACTCCCCTTACTAAAACTCAAGGTCAAGTCAAGTGCTAGAAGAATACTTAATTCTCCTATACCCTCCTTCTTTTTCATTCTTTCTATTATTTCTTTTTCTTCTTTTCTTCTATATACATTCATATATATATACTCTTCGGAATCTTTCACTTGTCATACATATCACTACAGTATAGTATTGCTATTCGGTAACCACATTTACTTCAATAACTTCTACTACACTCCTGTCGTCCCAAGTATTTTCAAATTACTACTGTTACTACTACTACTATACACATTTGTCGTCTATTCTTCGACAAGGTCTAAACGAGTAACGGTTACTGAGTACTGGTTGCCGACTATTCTTCTCATATTCCACAACATATTCACCTAGTTCCTTCATCTCAAGTCGAATTTCATTGGTGCACTACCCTATCGTCCCTCCTCACAGTTAGCCACTGTACACACTACATATTTGGGGGAGAGTTTGGAAGTTCAAGGCCAAGTGGAGAAGTTGCTTTCGTTGGATACAAGTCTATAAAAGCAAAACAACTTGGGTCCTGGGGTCATATCATCTTCCAACATATCACTACACAGCAACAACCTCCGCTGTCACAATGTGCGTTACACACATTTACACGGATGTTTATCCCAAGAAGACGGTGGAGTTCCACCAGACAATAGTTTGCACCAATGCAAACAATGGCATCTCATGTCCAGCACATATCACCAACGAGCATCCTCACCGGACTCTCAAGGCACATGAACTCTCTAGCAAGGAGTTACTCGACCAAGGTCTTGAAGTGCCCATTTCCAAGCCATCGCCCCCTAAGAAGGCTACGACTACCACTACATATCGTTACTCTCCTCAAATTCAAGTAGAGAAGAAAGATGCGTCTCCAGGGAGAGAAGGTCGTCTTCGACTTGTGCGAAAGCGCAGTGCTCTCATTTCAGCGCTTACACCGCGTCGCAAACATCACAAAGAGCGAATTGTCGTTGTCGATGCCCCAGACAGCCCCAGCGACTCTCAATCGCTTCAAAAGTATGCTCCCGACTCCCCTGCGACTGAAGAATTCCTCCAAACCAACAATCTTCTATTGACTGACCGGCCGCATGGTCGTGAGTCTGTCAGTCCAAGGCGCAGCCTCAGTCGCAGTCCTGGCCGTGGCCCTGCTCCTTCACATACCGTGGTAGAGGTCCACCACCACGATGAGAAAAAGGAAAGAGCAAGACCAGATCCCAGGGAGCATCAAGAAATAATTTTGGCACCTGAGCCTCCACAGTGGTCAATAAATCGTGAAAGAGAACGAGAACGCGACCGAGAACGTAATCGTGAGGTTCTCCAAAAGCAATTACGCCACGAAGAAGAAGAACGGGAATCCGAACGCCAACGTGCTTATGAACGCGAGCAACAAAAGTCATTCGAGCTCCTACACGAAGCTAGACGTGAAGAGGAGAGAGAAAGAGAGGTCATAAGGAAAGCGGCCGAGGACTTGGACAGGGAGAGAATTATGCAGGCGCAAGCCGACGCGGAAAGGGTCAAAGATGCGGAATTCAAGAGGAATATGAGAAGAGAAATGGAGGTGGAAAGAGAGAGGAGATATGAGCTAGAGAGAGTTGAGAGAGAGAAAGAGGAGAGGTTGAAGCTGAGAGCTAGGGATGACGATGTCTCAAGGGAGAGGGAGAGGCATAGAGTCAGAGATGAGGACGCCTCAAGGGATAGGCGCCGAGAAGCCGAACTTGAGAGAAAACGGCAAAGAGACGATGAAATCTCCAGGGAAAGAAGAAGGGAGCAAGATCGTTTGCGAGAGGAAGAATCAAAGCAAGACAGACGGGATCGTGATAGAGAACGAGAACGAGACCTTGCATATATGGAACAGGATGTTAAGAATCGAGAAAGCAGCGCGTGCGGAACGCAAAGCAGCAGCTGATGCAGCAAGACTTGCAGAACAAGTAAAGTCAATATTCGCGGAAGAGGATCGGGCGATTCAAAACAGACCGGGGATTCCCATTGGCCTCTCAAAAATCACGTAAGACAGATATGTAGTCACATCTTATCCGCAGTCATGCACGCGATCATACATTATACAAACTGTGTTCAGATCCCAATGTAGATAGAAAACATGGATCCACGGTATACCTTTCAGCTAAAGTAAATCATCGGCTGTACCTGCGTGATACAGGTATTGGAGAAAAAAAAAAGAGATATTTGGAAAGTTTGATTATGCACGAAATCTAATGCCAGATCCTCTAGCGCCTGCATTACCCAACAATCCACGGCTTAGACCAGAATTTTGAGGATACGATGGAGCGACCTTGAATAGACCTACCTAAATTTTATCGCTGGGATTCTGGTTATAATGACTTGGAGACGCTGAACTTTGGTTTATGGCGCTCGGGAACCTCAAACATTGAGCACAATGGAGGCAAAGTAGAAATTTAGAAACACCAACATACCCCCCTTTTTCGTAAGGCTGAGCCCAGTAAATAGTCCTTGTTCTACAACAGAGAAATATATTTATGCATGCGCTAGGATTGAAAAAGTGTGGTCTAATTCTTAAATAAACCTTTTTGTCCTGTAGATCATCCACAATAATACTCCGTACAGTGCAAGTTAGATGGCGGCAGTAA
>JWJB01010869.1:0-11597 GCA_000812895.1 Rutstroemia sydowiana | reverse complement strand
CCATAACGTTTGGAAATCCAGAGGAGTAGATCGTGAAATCCTTGGGGATTGGGACGTAGCCAGACACTTTGGGTCTCTGGACCGATTATCTCACCAGTCTTACTCTCAAATAGTAATTCCAAGTTTCCAAGGAAATCATTGGCTTCAGCGGGAGTAGTCTTGTGTTTGATGAAATTGGCAGTATAGGTATTCATGCCGTAGAAATCATTAGAGCCTTTCACGAGAGCCGCTTCATCAGGAGTGAAGGTGGGGAGACGGTCGCCGAGTTGGGCCCGCATGGATGCTGGGTACTCGCCACGGTAGATGGGGTCAGCAAACCAGGAAATAGCGAACTCGAGCTTGCGCTCGGCCGCTTCGACGTCCAGAGGATCGGTGGGGTCCCAGGGGTAAACTGCATCACCTAGTGGATTGTCAGTGAGGCGAGAGGGGCAAGACTGGAGAAGAGTTGGTACCGTTGTCTAGATACGAAGTAAAGTGGTATACATGGTCTTTCCGACCGAAGCAAAAGAGCCATCCCTGACCATATGCAATCATACACAGCGTCGATACGCTCTCAAAAAAATCATACATGTCCCCAATGGACCAAACAAAAGATGCGAGTAAACCCAAGACCGAATCACATATGGGCGGTCATGACATCCATTTTATCGAAGGATTTAGCGCAGTTGGGGCATTTTCGCATGCGGTTCGAAATTCGGTCATCGACGCATTCTTTGCAAAACAAATGGCCACATGTCTTCAAAATTGTATTCTTGAAATTTACACGGCAGATTGTGCAGAGCGCAAGAGTCTGTGTATTTGGTCAGTTAAAATTCTTCGATCCCCAAAACGAGATAATATTCAAATGCACTTACTCTAAGCATTTCCTCCTCGCCAGACTGGTTGCTCAGGCTCTTTTGTTTCCACACATCCCGGTCCTTTTGGGCCTGCTCACATCGAACACGAAGTTTCTCGATTTCTACCTCGAGGGCTTGATTCTGTTGCTTGGTGCTCGCATTTGCGGAATCCTTATCCTGCAGACGGTTTGTCAATTCGGCTATCTGGTTCTTAAATCCTTCGACTTTGCTTGTGGCCTCCCGGTTCGATGCTTCTAGCTTTTTGTTTTCCGCCGCTGTCGCAACATTCCCTTGCCTGAGATCACTCAACTGCTTCTCCATATTGCTTTGGAGCATTCTGTTCGAAGATTCTACATCCTTGAGCTGAGAAATTATTTCAGAACTTTTAGCATTTTGAGCCTTCAAAGCTCGAACCTCATTAAGTCGGACGTCCATATCTCTTCGAGCAGCAAAATACTTTTGATCAGCTTTATTCTTCTCGGCAGTTGTCATTGACCATCTCTCCTCTAGAGCTGCAAAGTCCATAACTTTTTTGGTTGTCAGCGACTGAACTCGCTTGTAGGCGCTCTGGAGAGCTGGAATCTCGTTGTTGATCAAGTCGAAATTCTTTTGCAATTCTTCATGCTTAACTCGCAACTCTTCGAGAGTCAAAGAATCTAGTTCGGGTCCTGGAGTAGGTTGGCATGATTGTTCTTCAGTCTGAGACCTCAGGCGGTTCACTTCAAGCTCGAGAGACGCAATACGATCATCCTTGGCCCCAACCAACTCTTTCAAATGCTTGATAGCTGTAGAATGGTCCGGTTCTTGCGCAGCTCTTCGGACTTGTAATTCCGCCAGATATTCGTCTCGAGCGGATCTGATCCTCGTTAAATCTGCATCAAGTTGCTGCACCTGAGTTTCGAGCTCGCCATTCGCAATTTCGGCCTCGTTCTCTACTTGGACACGGTATGCTGTGCGTTCAGCCTGGTATTTCTCTGCCTCCTCGCGCAGTTGAATATTTGTAGCCTCAAGGTGATTAATTCGTTTGAGAACTTCTTCGTGCTGGATACGAAATTGTTTGAAAAGCTCTGTGCGGGCATAATCATCATCGGAAGGGACTGTTTGCTTTATGCTCGAGGAAGTGATCTGTTCAGTTAAAGACTTGTTCTCTGCAGCCATGGTTTCAAGCTGCTCTTTTTGTTTGGCTATAGTAGCAGTCGCTTCGTTGTATGCTAATTGGTCTGCTTTCTCCTCTGCTATACCGTTTGCCATCTCCGTGTCCACGCCATTCTCAGAACTTCTCATGCCATTTGCAGTGCTACTAATAAGTGCTTTAGCTTCCTCTTTCCGTACTGCATCGCTCCTTACTCTGTCTAGGCGCTTCTCGGCCTTGATGTAACGAAGTGAAGCCGATTCAAGACGTTCGTTCAATTCTTCTTTTTCAGCACTCAGCCGCTCGACGTTGACAAGAAATTCCTTCTGCGAAGCTAGCAATTTGGCCACCTTAGTTTGGAGTTCTTGCAAGTCTGCCGATGGCTTGCCACGTGCGGCGGAAACTTTGCCAAAAATTGTATGAAGTTTCGATTTAATTTCTCGGCCTTTTACAGCCAGGTGATCCGAAAATCCTTTGATGCCATTGAATTGTAAAGAAGTTGAAAATGATGCTAAAAATTGTCAGACTCTGTGATACGTTGATACTGAAACAAGACTAACTTTCTAATGCTTCGGGATCTGGAATATCATCTTCTGCAAGCAGTTTAACCTCTTCTAATAACTGTAAAAATTGTCAACTTTATGAGAGCCATGCAGATAAGATAGATCCCATACCTGTGTCCACCATGCATCAATAATTCTTAAATGATCGTCATGCTCTGTAGACTTCTTTTGCACATTTTTTAATTGTGACTCCAACGTTGTCTTTTCACGTTTGTACTCCAGCATTTGTCGATAGATTGCATCTTTTTGGTATTTCTGTATTGTAATATATCAGCCTTCCATCCCATCAATACTTGTTCTTGTTCGAAAACAGGGGGGTATATTGACTACATGATGCGATCTGTTGTAGAATTGCGGATGGGGGCGGGAGACTCTGCAGGCTATCCATGCTGTCCACAGCAAGCTGCGCATTAGCAACAGCCATATAGATTCCAAGAGCAAGCTCTAAGCTCTTGTATAATGCTAATAGATGAGAGACTCGAGAAAAAAATTGATGAAAAAGAGTTATCCAAAGAGATAAAGCCAGATAGGCTATCAACTTACCTCAATGTCTTCTGACCAAGGCGCCGTGTTTTCGGAGTCGGCAGAATGCTTACTTCCACCATTAATTGCTTGTCTCTTTGTTGGTGGTGCAAGATCATCGGTACTCTGACCTGCGGACCTCTTCCTATCCTCCATCTTGATGAAGGAAGGGAGAGATGGAGCAGATGCGGCTACGGGCGTCATCAGATTAAAGAAGCGTTTGAGTCGTTCATAAGATCGAAAGGGAAATCTAATTCACAAATAGAGAATTTCGATGTAATCGCAGGATGTTGTATGAAGAGATGGATGAATTATTGTGGTGGCTTTGTATTGTTGATGTTATTGTAAAAGACGCAAAGGCGAAAGAAGGTGAAGAAGTCGAAATTCGCTTCCATACCCAAACAAGTTTAGCGCACCTAATTCTAGTTTAGTGGAGCTGCCTAAATCAGAACAATTGGTGAATTATTGTATCGCATCTAATTAAATAACTTTTTAGACCGTAATCATCTTTTTATTGTTCTCCTCCATTCGTCAACATCGTGAATATGATTCTAAAATCCATTGATTTTGCAACGGCTACTATACTAATTTACAAATCTACGACATAGGCATACATTAGATATATTACCAGCCTTTCATTCAATTCAGTTAGAGCTTGGGCGTGAACAAGTTTTTTTTCTTCAAGATGTCGTCTATGATTAGGAAAGGTACAAAGCAATTCAAACCAAGTGCTCGACCTCGACCTCCTTCTTCACGGCCTTCCTCTTCACAGCCTCCAGCCCGACCGATCCTTGAACCTCAATCACAGACATCTGCCACTGCAACACAAGGTTCCAGTTCTATACATCCAATAGTAGGAGACGAAGCAGTGCAAAATACGATCTCGCGGCCTGCCAAAGTGACCCCGCCTGAAATATTTACCCCGGAATCTCAATCTCAATCTCAAACACCACACGCGACCACCCATACCAACCAAAATCCAGAAGCTAGTGGCAGTACAAAAAGAAAGGCAACAGCTATTGAAAATGAAGATCCTGACCTATCTGAACAACCACCTCCAAAGGCTCGCAAATTGACCCCTCCATCAGATTTAGCAAATGATGTCCCTGTTACATCCACCATGACTGCATCATCTCATCACCAATCACCACATCCTGAGCCAACACTACGTCTCGAAACTCCAGCCGTTACAAGCACACTACAAAGTATAAACAATGAAACGTTGGATAGATCCAATTTACCCGTAGGTACTTCTACGAGGAATGAACCAATTGAAGCGCAAACGATCCGACCTGCTGCTCGCACAACGACTGCTATCTCCCATCGAGAATCGCCTAGCCGTGGAAGCCCTACAAATAACGAGGTTCGAAATGAATTACGCGTTGCTACGACCGAAAACGCTACAGAAACAAATAATATACTTGATTCTGGAATCCAAACAAATTCAAGAGATTCCGAGTTAGGCAACCGTACAAGCGCATCCGATGTCGTCAGAACCCAGCGATCATTAAACCCCCCCGCCGCTAGAATCGTGGAGAGCGAAGATATAGATCTCTCTAGCATGGGGGCAGGCGAAGCCAGTCAAATTTCCCAAGTCATTACAACAGCAACACCAATGCCAAGCGAGACACCTACACCTATGGACGAACGCGCGGCATCTGTATCCAAGAAACCGAAGAAGAAAGCAGCGCCACGGAAGAAGAAAGTGCAGGCTGAAGATGGTGATGAGGTTAGAGCTACAGTTGAGGTCCAGTTAAACAAACCGCGTCGTGCTACAGCACAGAGACGATCCCGCAAGAAGAAAGATGGGGAGGCGACCAGACCGAAAAAGAAACGGGCTGAAACGCCAGAAGGGGCAGAGGATGATGAGGTTGACCAGACGACGATGAAGATGGCCGAGTTGTGTAAGGATATTCGGATTGGCAAAAAATTCAGCAAGCATGACGAAATAAAACAGAGACATAATCGAAAAAAGGTCAGGGATCAACTGGAAAAAGACCATCCTGAGATTTTGGAGCTGGTCGATAATGCAGAAAATGAAGGTAGCGCCGAAGTCCGCGACCGACCTATTGATGAGCCTGTACCTGTAGTGAACGGCAGTGGAGTCCAAATGCGGGTAGTGGATGGTCAGATTGTGATTGACGAGCGTTCATTGCAGGTAGATAGACATCGCCAGGCCCAAAATGAGGGGGTAGTGATGGAAGAGATCGAAGAGAACGACTTCTCCAAAGCTACAAATTCTGGAGCGTATATGAAAAGGGTCGCAGCTGTTCGTTGGGACGGACCTGCTAATGATCTCTTTTACCAAGGCCTACGACAATTTGGGACGGCTTTCGAAATGATTGCTGCTATGTTTCCAGGGAGAAATCGACGACAAATTAAACTGAAATTCATCAAAGAAGAACGGGAAAATCCGCTAAAGGTCGATAGAGCCTTAACGGGTAAGACAGAGGAGATTGATTTCGACGAATACACGAACCTTACAGGTCAGGAGTACGAAGAGGTTGCAGATATCGAGGCAGAAACGAGGAGAATTGACGAAGAACAACGTGCCGAAGAGGCAGCAATTGAATCCTCCAAGGCAGCGGCAATACAGAAGAAGAAAGACGCAATTTCTAATGCGACAAGGAGAGTGCTTGGTTCTGTCGGCGACGACGACGGCCCAGAGTCACAAAAGGAAAATGCCACGGCTACAACTGGCAGAGGGAAGAAGAAAACTAAGCCCAAAAAGAAGAACTTTGCTAGCTCTAATGGGGGCGGAGAGGAGGTAGAAATTTTAGGTACTGTGGAATGAATAGGTGGGAAATAACTTTGATGTAGGCGTTTTGGGCGTGTACGAGTAAACACAAATGACTTATGACAGGGCTAGTATGGGCTGGCTTTGCATGTCTCACTGGGGAATTAGAAAGGGGTGGCGTATGGGGACTTTATACCCTGATTGCAAAGATTCTGCAACACATAGAAGGAATACTTTTCGGCGTCATCATTCAGAACGCCATTCACGAATAAATCTAAGAGTGTTTCACAACAATGTTGATATCTCAAAAATTGGGTGGAGTATATGAAATGACCATGGCACCTATGCAATCGCGCTTTCATAATCGGAATGATGTGTACAGTCATATAGCCCCTTGAAGATGTTTAATCGCAAATTTTTGCCAGCTGAATTCTCAATTTTGCTACCTTAGCAAGTTTTTCGTAATCTAAATCAGCTACCCACCTATTGCTTAATCAATCTCTCGAAAATCCCCTTCAACGCCAACGCACTCTCTTTTGGTTCTCTCCTCTGACCACCCTCATAATCCACAAATGTAACCCCAAATCGTGTCTCATACCCTTCAGCCCACTCAAAATTATCCATCAAACTCCAAGCCAGATACCCGTGCACATTAGCGCCTTCTTCTACGGCTTGCGCCATCGCAAGAATGTAGTCTTCGTAGTATTTGGCGCGGAATGTGTCTTTCAGAATGTCAGGGTAAGGAAGATCGTTCTCGCGGAGAATGGACGTTCCATTTTCAGTTACGTAGACTGCAGATTGTTAATATGAGAGCAAGAAGGGGACAGTAATGAAAGTACTTACTAGTTGGGAAACCATAACGTTTGGAAATCCAGAGGAGTAGATCGTGAAATCCTTGGGGATTGGGACGTAGCCAGACACTTTGGGTCTCTGGACCGATTATCTCACCAGTCTTACTCTCAAATAGTAATTCCAAGTTTCCAAGGAAATCATTGGCTTCAGCGGGAGTAGTCTTGTGTTTGATGAAATTGGCAGTATAGGTATTCATGCCGTAGAAATCATTAGAGCCTTTCACGAGAGCCGCTTCATCAGGAGTGAAGGTGGGGAGACGGTCGCCGAGTTGGGCCCGCATGGATGCTGGGTACTCGCCACGGTAGATGGGGTCAGCAAACCAGGAAATAGCGAACTCGAGCTTGCGCTCGGCCGCTTCGACGTCCAGAGGATCGGTGGGGTCCCAGGGGTAAACTGCATCACCTAGTGGATTGTCAGTGAGGCGAGAGGGGCAAGACTGGAGAAGAGTTGGTACCGTTGAGAGTGATTCCAATCTCACCACCATCCTTTGACTTGAACTCTTCCCTGTAGGTCTTTACAGCTGTAGCATGGGCAATCAGTAGATTGTGTCCAACAGTCCAAGGCTCTCGGCTACTGTCCCCAACTGGACTCTTCTCCCTGTCACTTGTATGGCCTGGGGCAAACAGTCCCGTGCTATATCCCAAAATAGAAGAACACCACGGTTCATTGAATGTAATCCAATGTTTGACTTTAGGCAACGCTTCAAACATGACTTTAGCATAATGCGCATAATCCTTCACAAACTCTTCCTTATTTAACAACCCCCCATATCTCTCATCTAATTCATTAGGTAGATCCCAATGGAAAAGTGTAACAAATGGTGTGATACCCTCCGCAAGGAGATCATCAACCAATTTGGCGTAGTAAGCAATCCCCTTCGGATTAACTGGATCATCACGACCACCGAGTGGGATACATCGAGACCATGATACGGAAAATCGATATGCTTTAGCACCGGTGAGTTTGAGTAGTGCAATATCTTCAGAAGTGCGATGGTACGAGTCGCAAGCTACGACCCCTGAGCTACCATCTGCAATCTTGCCAGGTATCTTGCAGAACTTATCCCAAATTGAAGGGCCACGGCCATCTTCTTCCACTGCTCCTTCGATTTGGTAGCTGTCCCTCGTTAGTATCAGGCTTTAACCGTCGCCATAAGACCTACCTCGCAGTTGCAAACCCCCATTGAAAATCTTCAGGTAGAATTGCGTATTTCATTTTGATTATCCCGGTTAGATGTGAGTGTAGCAAAGTTTAGAAGCTCTTCAACACAAGAGGTCAGACAAAGTATGAGGAACTCCTCAGTAGTATATGTAGAGAGTAAGCGGATAATTACGAGTCAATATCACACTCTGACAAACAGTATTATAACGCGTTATAAGATTGCGGACCGTACAAACCGTAGTGTGTCCTTTACTTATGGGGAGAGTTCGGTGCTTTGCCAAAGCTTCTCGGCCGTACCCCACTCCATCGTATGGTGGGGTAGCAACATCAAGGCGGATAGACGGGACGGAGTCCGAAGTTTACATCACGAGTTTTGGCGCTCTTCTGTGTGACCCTTGCCCCATGCGCCGACTAATCAAAAACAGCTACTGGGTATAAACTCGTATTTTAAACAATTCCGTACGCCCTCGAATCCAGGACCAATAGAATCTATCAATGGCTGTAATCAAATTGCAAAAAGTAGCTTTACCATTAAAAGGATGAATGAACACTGCAAGTTTGTCGCGCTATTTGACATAAATCCATTATCAATTTTCTTCCTGCCCTCAATTCTGGATCTACTGCTCGATTCTCAAATTTGTCAGCGGAGCCCAAGACCAAGAATATGTTGGTCTGCCGCTCGCATCCTAAAACTTATCAAACAGCAATCTTTTTCAATGTAGACCCTCCATTTTAGTATCATCTCCTTCCAATCTATCATCCAGCTTTCTCTTTCCAGTGGTCGGTGGTGTGAGCCCCTCGCCATCATCAGTCCACTCTACAATCTCCCACTCTACCTTCATGCGACCATCCGTAGAAGTCCGATTTCCTTTACTAGTCGTCACTTTTCCTAGCTTACTCCCTTCAACCATGGTTTCGAACCAAGGCATATTCGAATTTTCATTCTGTTGATTCAAATTATTGTCGGAAAATGGTATGACCGTTTCGATCGTTTGTTTGTCGTTTTCTGCCTCATCAAGAGCCTCCTTCGGCAGCAGTCCTAGCTCTTCTAGATTCCGTAGATCAGTGTTGGATAGCGAGCCCAGTGTTAACGAAATGAAATCCGCTTGTGTCGCCGGTTCTTCAGTCCAGTAAGATAATGGGGTACCACAAAAACCGCAGAAATGCCGTTTGGTGTGTTGTTCGGAGGGGGAAGTGTAAGATCGTCGAATCGAATTATGGGTTTCGTCATCGAAAAATGAGTAGGTCGTGGAGTGGTACCAGCTTAGAGGCACAAAGAGCCATGCCGAAATCGGATTTGCCTGCGACCTGCCTATTGTTGATTCAATATCAGCATTTTATCTCAACCATACTTTCAGATACTTAAAAAGATGACGATTGAAATCTTCAAATAGCATACGATGAACATTGCTGTTGTCGAAGAAAACCTTTGCTACACCAGCAGCGTCTTGTGGTATTTGCACTGTGTATTTGTTGCGACCACAAGAACAGCCGCCCTGAAGCTCATTCATTTTGCGACAGGTAGTAATCTACCAGGTGAGTACAAACAATCTTAAATTCACGATATATTTTTCAACTTAAATATCGCGCGGCGGGAATGATTACTTGTATTTTTTTCAAAGCCAGAAAACAAAAACATTCGATTGATATGTTTGTTGATAGAGCAGAATGTTTTGGTGATTCTGCGAATCCTAACCTAACCTATGACGTTATGGTGGTCGGAAATATGATTGGTTATTATTGGGGAGGGAAACATCTAGATTATTCGATATACATCTATCACTCACAATATATCGGTATCTGAATGTCTTTCGAATTAATTCACTTTCATACCACCAAAGATAAAGAATGTTAATACGGTTCTATATTGTCTCGTCATTCTAAAATTTTCAGGTTATGTACTAGTATCTACAGGTCCATACTACTAGTAATCTATCTTATCCTTAGTTCTAGCTCATAGTGGCGATAGAATGAAGCCTAATCTACTGTACCGTGTCTAAGTTGGTTTTATAATCAGACTACGCACTGTAATTTTGGTTACTGGCTATCAGAATAACCACACTTTTCTTCAAACATATCAGAAATTTCTCTTCGCATTTTATGGAAAAATCTTTAAGGTCCCAATGCAATGGGTTGGAACTTATGATATGGAGCCCACTAGTACTAGCGAGAGCATCAGAAAGGGGGGAGCGCCCCATTGAGACACTTGTGTCATTGAAGCTATCACTCTTAGGAGTCGGTACACATCAAATATATCCATAAAAGGTAGGGGAGTGATTCATAATTGTTTATTTTATCAATCAATATATTCTCACTCCATGATGCACATATTTGTACCGTTGTTAGATTAGTGCTTTTGGGAAAGTATAAAGATGGCGGGGAAGAATTTAGGAATTTAGTTTGATGTTGAAACGATCTTCTCTCCCTCTTCAAAAATCTCCACAAGTTACTTTCCGAGATCTCTTCAACCGCTGGGACCCGAACTTTTAGATCTTGAATTGAACTTCCCGCGTGGGCGATGGCAGGGAACCAATGAGGGTTAACCATTTCCATGCAGGTAAAGCTGGCACGTATACTTATACTCATTGAAAGCGACCTAGATAATGGGACTCGGCTTCAATCAGTCAAGTGATCGCAGTTTCTGAAACGTATCTGAGCTGTTCTGCGGTCCTCAACTCCGGATGGAAGCCTTCGAAAATTATATGGTGAAGGCGCAGACGATCTCCACTGGCCTGCGATGGTAGTCGCGTAGCTATCTGTGTAGCTTATTCTTTTTTCGATAAGGGCGATATCAAGGCGATAGATAATTCAGCGAAGCGGATTCTTTCGCATGGTTCTCTTGAACCTCGTGCGGTCTGCCATAACAAATGATATCTGGATATGAAATTACAAACTGGAAGTGATAGCAAGAAGAACTAGAAGCTTGAAGAGGTTTGGGGAACTTGAAGTTTCGATGGAAGGATGATCAAGGTGGGAGGGAGGCCAAATGTCCGAAATTTTCACTTGGAAATTAGATGTCTATACTGAGGGGTTTTTTGATTTATTTTGACTTTCTGAACTTATGGTTACCTACGAGTATTGTTACAAAGCCTTTTTACAAAACCTTGCTTTGCCAACCTTCATTGGCAACCATTAAAGTTTGATGAGTAGGCTGAATCTGGGCTGGCTGCGGCTGGGTAGGCCCCCTCGGTCCACCCCTTTTACCGAACACCGATTTTCTAAAATGAGTGAGATGGTAGAAAAGACTTGAGGACCAAGTGTCAGAAGCAACATAAGAAAATCATAACTAGACAATCTAAAGTTCAGATAGCAAGGTGGATCAATTAGAAACCAGTTACTATCCATCCCATGATCGTAGTTTATCTTCTACGCCTTATCGTTATACCAGATTGAGCTCAAGTAACCTGAAATGACGTTTGTATCTCAGCTGAGGTCAAGATCGTCCACTCTTCACATAGCTATCTAACCAACCTCTACATCAACGCATTGCCTGGAAATCATATCAGTTCTTGAATTGTTTGTGGGCTGAGAGGTATGACCTTATATCTAGGGTAGGTTGCCGGCTAGAATACACTTCTGTCAGTGTCAGCTGTCTCTTATTGAAACTATCGCGATATTCAAATTACAATACTTTTCTCAAAGCTTCTCTGAACCTACCTGGAAACTTGATGCTAAACAAAAGTGACCAAAATTCGACAGTGTAAAGAATACGCTCAACATCAGCATGCATAAAAATAGTTGCTACCTAACTATTTATAAATAGGAAGAACTGTATTCAACGTTTTGTCCACTCT
>JWJB01010868.1:0-12427 GCA_000812895.1 Rutstroemia sydowiana | reverse complement strand
ATGCCGACGCAACCAATACCAATACATATCAAACGCCTCAACGACTAGAGAGAACGTTAAAAGATTTACAGGAATTGCTCAGACCAGAGAGAAATAGTCAATAGTAACTGCAATCTCCCAGTATTGTGTGGATTTGGCTAATATTTAAAAAAGCAACTTCAAGATCGGCCCGAAAATTGCCTCACAACCCGATTCGAATTCTCTCAAACCATCTCTATCACCATTTGCACAGATGCTCTACGACTCAACTGCTGTCAAATATAAGACTTCAGAACCATCTACTACGCCCACCATGAAGCATAAAACAGCCCAACAAAAATCCAAACAGACCAAATCAAGAACACCTTCAAACAGCTATGTGAATGCAAACCAGGCGGCATACAATGCGAATTCCACCATTTTCCCAGAGGCAACAACTAGCAAACCCGCTGCGGAGAATGCGACACCAAGAACGCATCAGCCGAAGCCCAAGTCGAAGCCCAAACCGCAGTTTGCTGTGGTGATTCCTGCGCCACCCAAAGCATCAACGGCTCAACTTCCGCGGAAACAATCTTTACCCTCTGCGGCGTTACACACCCCACAACCTATGACTCTCTCGCCTCAAGTAATTATTCCCTCGCCTTCGCAGTCTACACGGCCTGTAGCACCACCAGAACCTGTGCAGCATATACAACATGTACAGCCTATACAACCTGTGCAGCCTTTACAGCCCCCAACAATCACACAACCACCACCAACTGTGCAACCTTCGCAGCTCACGCAAACCTTACAGATTTCGCAATCCTCACAATCTGGCGCCGAAACTGCCCCAAACTCCGGGTTAGCAGTCATTATTCCCCAGGCCTCTTTGCGTCGTGAAGAGTATGAAGTCGTAGGAGAACTTCCGGATTCGCCCGACTCCCCTGATTTCATTCCGAGGAAGAGACGAGCGGTATCGGATGAGTACGAAGAAAATGTCTCCGGTGTGCTTGATCAAAGAGAAAAGGCAGACGCAGCTATTCGCAATTTGCGAGAGTATCTCCAGGATCTTTTCGAATTCGAGAACCAGCTCCAACCTGATGCCGATCTATCCAATAACCAATTCTTTGTGTCCACTAATGACGGAATTGGTCTTTCCTCGAAGACACAATCGAAAATTGACACTCTGCTCAAAACGGTTATCAAAGTTGGGCGGTATAGTCAAGTGCCGCTGGAAGATCTGATCCGACTACAGAAGTTGTCAGAAGCTTCCTCGAAAGACGCAGAGACTCTTGATCTTAAGATTGATGACGGAATGGAGGAGGCCGACATCGACACGTTGTTCTTACAACTACCAGCCGCTGAACTTGGAATCAAATCTGCCCGTACATCACTTAGACTTATGTCTGGTGGGCGTGAAGAAAAGCATATTTACTCTGAGGACGTTATTCAATCTGCCTTGAATATCTTCAGGAATATCACAGACAGTTTCATAATTCCTGTCGTCGAATTGCGAAGCAGTGGAAAGCCATCTACCGTTTTCAAGCTCCTTTCTGCAAGGAAGAAGGTTATCAACAATCTACTGACGCAATGTCAGCGTCTCTTATCGCTGATGGAAACACTCGCAGCAAATATAGAGTTATCCGAAACGGTAATTAACAGCCTTGAATTCATCGTGTCAAAGTTGATCTTTGTGGAGAATGCGCACGCTGAAAAAGATTCCGTACTTGGCATTGGAAAATTTGACGCTCTTCGTGTTATAGCAATGGAAGTACTAAGTCAAATATTTCTCAGCAACCCAGAGCAAAGATCGGATATTCTAAATGATATTTTAACTTCGTTGGAGAAATTACCGGTTACCAAACAGAGCGCACGTCAATTCAAGTTAGCTGAGGGTGGAAGCATACAACTTGTCTCAGCTCTCATCATGAAGTTAGTGCAGACAAGCGCCAGCAAGACGGATGACGCCAAGGAGAAACGAAGACGAAAGGCTGCAGAGGTTCTCAATGGAGATGACGATGATATTGGCCAGGCCAACGGCAACAACGAGGATCACCGAGCGCGTCACGACACCGAGAGCCGTGCTGCTCAGCAGAGTGTAACCGCAATACAGGAGTTAAAAGATTGTGTCACTCCATTACTGGAAAATGCAAAAGCAAATGCGTCGTTTGTTGTCAAGTTCATCATTGCAAGAGCAGTCAGATCTACAAAAAGCGGCGATACGCCTTACAGAAATCTTCTAGATCTTTTTGTTGAAGACTTCATTAATTGTTTGAAGTACCCTGAGTGGCCTGCCGCAGAATTACTTTTGCGGCTCATCTTATACCAAATGGTAGCTCTGGTCGAGACGGACAAAACACCTGCTCCAGCCAAGAATATGGCCCTTGACCTACTAGGCTCAATGGGCGCTGCAATCTCAGAACTGAACTCCCATGTGCGAAAGTCGGCGGCAGCACTCGAGTATCGCGATGATCCGATGGGCCAGAAGCTCTCCAGGATGGCCGAGGAGTCTTTAGAGAACAGAGTAGATAAGCATGAGCTGTTGAACTGGAAAGGTCCATTCCACATGTCTTTAGACTTTATGGAAGATCGGTGCCATTCTGAACCTCAATTGGCCAGTGGGCTTGCTTTCTTCGTAGCTGAATGGGCGGCGAAGGTTTGCACATCGTATGATGAGATTGGTTCTGACTCGGAAAAGCTTGAAGAGAACTATGGCAGATTGGCCTATCGATTGAGGATGATGATTTTAGACAAACGATGGTTCTCAACCGAACATGGTTTTGGTGCTGTCATGGCTGGTCATGCAAAACTAGCTTACTCCCTTACTTTGTTGACCTCGCAATTCTGTCAATCGTTTGAGCGTGTGCTTGGCAACTTGTTGGGAGCAATGGCTAGTGATCAGGCTACTGTTCGCAGCAAAAGTTCGAAAAGTATCAGTCAGCTCATTGAAACAGATCCTAGTATCCTCGATCAACAACCCTTAGTCAAGACTATGATCCTGAGATGCGCCAACGATTCCTCCCCCCAAGTTCGCGACTCGTCCCTCGCTCTTATTGGTAAATGCATTGCACTCAAGCCGATGCTTGAAGAAGAGTTGACGCCCAGTATTCTTCAGCGCATGAATGATACCGGTGTTGGGGTTCGGAAACGTGCCATAAAGCTTTTAAAAGACACATACCTCAACAATACTAGCAGGGAGATACGAAGTTTGATTGCCGACTCGATGTTACACCGGGTTATCGATTTGGATGAGGGAGTTCAGGAAATGGCTCGCACAACAATAGAAGATATTTGGATGATTCCATTTTACAAAACCACTTCTGCGGACAACACCTCAGCTCAATCGAGACTTGCAATGTCAGATCACGTTGCTCTTATCATCAAGACGGCGCAGCGACAACCTGGAAATGCAGCAGTATTGGACAAGGTTCTCCAAAGCGTACTATCAGAGAAAAAGTCTAAGCACGCAGACGCCAATTTCAAAGTTTGCAAGTCCCTAGTGGCTGTGATGTTCGAAACCATCATTGACAATCCATCTTCGGATGATTCGGGCGCACCAAAAGCCAAGGATGCCTTGGGCGTGCTGATGATATTTGCGAAATCGCATCCCAATCTATTCACATCTAGCCAGATCCAGCTTTTGCAGCCATACGTATCCAACGTAGGCGGCGGAGATGAAGCCTCTATATATCGCTCAGTCGTGGTCATATTCAGACATGTACTACCTACTTTACCAAAGGTTCAACATAGTTTTCTTGAAACGGTCAGGAAGCAACTTTTCCCTAACATTAGTCGATCTCCCAAAACTGTCCTGGACGACGTAGTTGCATGCTTGTGGATCATTAGCAGTACTTTAAATGATTACCGCAATCTAACCACAATGGTTGCATCTAGTTTGGTTGGAATCCGGAACTTGAAAAACGTCAATTTCAACACAGCGAGCAAGGCAGACCATGGCAAGTTGCTCAAGCTACTTTTAATATGCGGTATGTGTGGCAAACACTGTGATCTTGACTCTCAACACCAATTCTTTAAAGACAAGTTCCCTGCCATGAAAGGTACCTCGGTCTCGAAATTGATGGTCGACACATTTGTTTCATTCGCGAGCCCAGACCAGCCTTTCGATGTGAGAAGTAATGCGCTCGATGCGATGGGCATGGTTTGTCAATCATGGCCCAAGAACTTCACAGCAGTAAATGTATACACTACCTTTCTCCAGGTGTTCCACCAGGAAAATATGGATTTGCAGAAAATTCTAGACCTACAAACCATCGTCATGCGATCTTTCAAGGAGTATCTGGCCATCGAGGAGAAGCGATCCGAGGCAGGAAACGAAGGAGCGGTTGGGAGCGGCACAGATTCTAAAGCCAAATTAGGTGTAATGGGCGGTAGCCAAGGTGATGGCGTTGCGTTGGATATCGCCCAAAGATTCTTAAAGGAGGTCACTTCCATTTCTCTGAGCAGCCAAGATAAAGAAGCACTTCTAGCTGCACAGATTGTTGCCAGCATCAACCGACAAGGTCTGGTTCATCCTAAAGAAACCGCCTGTACGCTGATCGCGCTTGAAACTTCACCAAATAAGCAAATTGCGGAGACTGCCTTCCGTGAGCACCAAGCTCTTCACGAGAAGCACGAAACTATCCTCGAGAAGGAATACATGAGAGCAGTTCAGGCGGCCTATAACTACCAACGTGATGTAGTCAAAGATACACATGGAGCCATCTTGAACCCCTTCGCCTCTAAACTTCATCTAATGATCGAAGTATTGAAGATTAGTAAAGTGAAGAACAGAAAGAGATTCTTCGATAGCCTATGCTCGCGAATCGATTTTGATCCAGCGAAACTCGACACGATCAAAGATCTACCTCTACATCTGGACTTCGCACAGTTTATGATTGAGAATTTAGCCTTCTTTGAATACCAATCTATGGACGAATTACTTTCAACCATTACGAAAATGGAAAAGGTGGTTTCAAATGCTGGTACTGGTATCGCCAATGCAATTGAGACAGAGATCTTTCATGTTAGCTTAGACCAACCATTACAGACGGTTGAAAATGACCAGTCACATCCTGTCTATCCAAAAGTAGATCGCGAGCGCCTGGAAAAGCTTACAGCAATCTCCATTATGCTTGCCAATTTGTGGGAGGCCCGAACTTATCTTCGACGGCAATACGGCTTGATGAATCGAGAAGGGAAAGTCAAAGGTACAACCAAGGATCTTAACCGTGCTCCCACAAAGGTTCAGGGTGTCACTGGAGACAAATTCTGGGGCGAAGTCTGTGCTAGGATGACGACCTTCGATTCGGAAGAGCAAATGAAAAATCAATGTCGCGCATTTGTTGAACTCCTCAATGTTGACCACGATTTTAAGGTTTCGGCAGAAAATGATGAGGCCGATCCACCCGGTCGGTTTAGCACGCCTAGTGAAGACGAAGGCGGTACTCCTGGTAGTGGTAGAGGTCGCAAACGAAAGAATAGCAACGCTACGCCTGGTGGTCGAAAAAAGCGAGCTCGATCAAGTTCGGTTCCTAGAGCTCGGGGTAGACCTAAAGGAACTGGAAAGCTTCAGAAGGCAAATATGGAAGCTGCTAATAATGATGATAATGAAGACGGTGCATGGGACTGAGATGCAAAACTTCACGGGTGTTACGGGGAATGGGATAGCTTTGGCGTTTTTTGCTCGGTCAGATGGTGGTTTCAATATTTTACTCAAGATACCTGAGCGTCTTTATTAGACGTTGCTTGCTTACTGATTTGCTTCGACATGAGGTGATTTCGGCTGCCGGTGGAATATGGCTAAATGATTATTTGATGATGGAGAAATGGTTGCTGAGGTGTGCGGAAAAAAAATTCACTAGATGTCTGCCAACTAAGCATAGTCAGCATAATTAGCTTAAACATAATATCTATAGATAATTAGTATCAATATAAAAAGAAAACTCGACAATTAGGTGCCACGGTCCAACTACATATCAACCATAGCTTTTCCTAGTCTCATGTCTCTGAGACTTTGTTTTGCCACTAGTATTCAGTACAACATCCTGAATCCTGAATCTTTAGACTTCCACGTGGGAGAACCCTTGTATGAATTCGAGACGAATCCATGTAAAATAACGTGGTGGGGCCGGGGAACATAAGAAAGGTGGCCCTATTACAGGGTCTCAATCTGGATAAATACATTAATTGTGGGGAGAAACTCGTATCCTTCACAATGCTGAGACGTCGTTGATTTTAACTAAAAATAAGAAACAAAAAAAAGATAGAAGGATCAGTATAATTAGTGGATCGGTTTGCCTCACAGACGGGTTTTTGGTACCTTTTTGTTGCATCTGTGGTATGTACTCCGTGTGTATGTACTCCGTGTAATTGACTCCTGTGTGAATCATACAGTGTGATTGAGATGTGTGAGATTATTGACTTTGTATCGGCTGTTTTCTTTTGGTTTGGTTTGAAAGAAGAAAAGAGGAATGAAACAGAATCTTACTGGTAAAAAGTTATGGATATCAGATTCTTCAGCTGTCAACTTGTTTTTGGAAGTTTATCCAATGTATAAAGTTCATCGCATATTACTATATTATGCATTAAATTGTTTGACACGCGGACTCGGCTTGTTGCGGGCTCAGCCGCGTTATTCGCGTGCTTTGGACGAAAAGTCTAGAATTAGATTATTGTGCAGATATTGTATGCTCTTCCAGCCTTTTGCTATATTATTACTGTATTGATTGAAAAAGATATTTCGAGGTTCGAGGCTGACGTTTGCGCTTTGACCGTTACATCTATCTGCAACGTTATATGTCATAATGACATGCTAGTGCCATGTGCGAAGTGGACCCCTTCAAACTATTTTAGGTTTCTAAGCTTAACGGAGTATCCACAGCTTACTAGAATGATTCGTTCATAGGGTTCAAGGCTTCGAACCTTCTGATAATAATGGATTGGGTTCCATTTCCTTCTCAATGGGGAGTGGTTCATTCGGGGGTTTACTCCTTGTTCCTGAGAGAATCGAGTAAGTGGGATCCGTAGTCAGCCCGCTATTAGTCCTATGTTTATCTTGAATGACGCAAAACCGATTTCATTGGTAGGGAGGACCTCGTCAGATCACCAGGGGGACGAACAATGTCCGAATTTTCGATTCGAAATGCCATTCTTCAGGCCACAACCAGGCAATTGGGAATCTGGGTCGGACCTAATTTGTCGAATATTTGCAGATCCAGTAGGGCAAAACATGCCATTCTCAAAGCGTCAGTCTGGACTTTGAAATGATTGATGAGCAAACATCCGAAGTTCCTTCGTTAAATACGTTACAATGCCCCTAGCGATCTCTGGAGGTCCAATCCTCCCCTCTCCTCTTGCTGTCAGAGCTTGAGCCTTGTATCCCAGATCATAATGCATTACATTCCTCTTGCTATCAATAAAACAACTTCGTAGCTCATCATGGAACCTCGACAAATTCAAGTTTTGGTGGTGACTATCACATTTTTTATCCTCTCGTGGATTACGGGTGGTTTGCGTGCGTATGTGAAATTCTCGGATTCCGTTCGAAGACAGGTCTTCGGATGGGATGATGTTTTTCTTTTCATGGCGCTGGTGAGTTCTTTCTTGTCGCATGGATTGATGATGGTTGATGGCTGATGATAACTAGGGAACTTTCACAGCTACATGCGTCTTGTTAGTAATTGGCTTGACCCATGGTATCGGGGCGTATAACGATACTATTTCGTTCTCTGGAGCGGCAGAAGGTCTAAAAGTAAGACTTCGATTACGAGATTCCTATCTAGAAGACTTTTAGCATGCTAACATCATAAAGTATCAAATGCTCGCAACCGAATTCGGAACCGCTACAACATCATTCGTCAAAACCAGCGTAGGCCTTCTGCTATTACGCTTCCTCTCCATGAAACCCTTCTACAAATGGTTTATCTATTCCTGCATTGCTATCAATAGCATCCTAGCCGCAGCCACCATCGTCGTACCCATTATACAATGTAGACCGATCGCGAAGTCTTGGAATTCACAAATTGCTGGAACTTGTTTGAATGGTCAACTCACCACTGATTTTATCACCGCCATGGCCATCCAAACAATTATCTTCGATTGGATTATGTCCCTTTTACCCATTCCATTTTTATGGAACGTCAAGATGAATATTCGCATGAAGATGTCAGTGGGTGTTATTTTAGCTATGGGCATGGTGTATGTATTCCCATTCATAGCCAACTTTCAAACAACTAACCCAACTTCTCCATTAGCGCAAGCTCAGCCACCATCATCCGTCTACAATACGTCCTAGCAAAGAAACCCGCCGATGCCCATCACGCCCTAAGCACCGGTATCTACGACGTCGGACTCTGGTTCCTCTGGTTTATAGTCGAGCTCGGTCTCGGTATAATCGCCGCTTCAGTAACCACTTTCCGCCCTCTCCTCCGCAAACTCAATATCGTTGGATTCCGGGGCGGCGACACAGATAATGTCGCGAACGAAGTGACTACTTTCCGAAAAGGCCATACGGCGAATGCGGAATCTGGGGCGAGTAGTGCGATGCCGGCTTGGAATGGAGGTATTGCGAATCCGCAGCCAAATCTTGGGTACCAGGTTTCGGTTACGAGGGGGACCCAGATTGATATGGAGATGCAGGGAGGGTTTCTTTGGAGGAAATCTACGCCGGCACTGAGTAGAGAGGTGGGTGCTAATGGTAGTGATTCTGAGGAGGTGGTTATGGAGGAGGGAGGTGTTCAGCGTGGGGATGGTAGGGGGGAGGTGGTTTATGATGAGCAGAGGTGGGATTTTGATGGGCAGCAACAGCGGTTTGATCAGCAGAGACAGTATCCCGAGGAGCAGCAAAGACAGTATCCCGAGGAGCAGCAGAGACAGTACCCAGACGATCAGGGGCAGTATCCTGATGAACAGAGACGGCAACAGCACTCTGCTTCACCGGTATGGATATAGATATGGGGTTTGGGGAAAATGGGTGGTTTTTTATCTGGCGTTTCTACAATACCCTCTTTTCATTTGTTTATCTACAGCTATTCATGTAGCAAATGCCATGACTTTTTTTTACCTATGTGTTAATGACAATATTATTTAAGTGAACATACTGCTTTTGCAATTCCTAGATTTGAGACGGATTAATTGGCAAACATTCAGTTCACCACATCTGCTTTAGCCCGGTTTTTGAGAAAATTATAAAAAATTCAATGTCTGTCCGATTTCCATGAAATCAAATTTACTGATTGCGGAACATGCGGCAAATTTTAAAATTCAAGAATTCGAGCTTGGATAAACTAATATCAAAAAGCTACCTGGGGTTGAATTCTGTTGTGATAACAACTTTATTGCACACCTGGTCGCCAGCAAAAAATCTCCCTTCAAAATTGCAATACTGAAGAATGGTATTACAGTACTCCGTCCGGAACCTTTTTGTTTTATCCTATTACAATTTGAGATTATCTGAATATCATTTCCTTCACAATGAACGAGAAGTAGTAAATGAAAACGAACTAGAATTTCCAATCTTAACTTTTTCTGGTACCCGATAAATTAAACATCCGCATAGAGTTAAAATTCCCGATGCATGACATCCTAACAATATTCAAATCTTAATTTCGATCTCATCTCCGCGCCTCGCTAATCATAACGATAATGATGGATACGAGGCGAATTTTTCTAGTCCTTGCTGTTGGGTGGTACTCCGGTTTTTACCCGGAATTATTGAATAGAAACTGGGATTTAGAGCTTGCTGAGATCTGATATCCCAATAAGTTGAAAATCGAGTTTGTATACATTTGCAATTCCATCGTCGCTGGCGTCAGTTGTTGAGCCGATCTGGAATTACGCCTTTGGAGAACGCAGGCGGTCTAACATGAAAGGCTATATTCTTGAGGTTGCCCCAGCAGCAGTAATTGTTCAATGTTACCCACCAGGCCTCAAAAATGTGGTAGAACTTAGGCTCATCGGTCGCTACCTTGACATTACGACTAGACATAATATCCTCCTCTATGTAACGAGCCATTCTTCTAGAAAGGCGGGCGTAAATGAATTCATGTCCATGCTCAAATTGCTTCTGTCCGCCCGGTTTATCCGTACGAGGAGGAATGTAGGGAACTATCACCCCATTATGGTTTAAGAAAGTACTACTCGAACTCCCATACGTGAAGTTAAAATGACGCTCATAGTAGCGCATTTCTCTTGTCCCTCTCACGAGTAAACTCTTTAGTTGTATCCGTGATTTTATTTACAGTAACCCCAAGCTTGGCGACTTCACCATCTTCAAGCCAGTTGCTCGAATCGCACGCCAAGTTCTCAGAGACGATCTTCAATATTTCACCGTATATTTGTACTTCCGGCAAGGTATGGTGGGCGACCACTTTCGTTCTCGAAGGCAAGGCTTCCATCTGCTCGGCATCTAGTCATTGTCAGTACGCATCCTGCTCCTGACAGTACAGATAAACGAACTTGTCAAAAAGCGCATCGCTTTGAATGCATGTAATACAGCGTTGTCTTCATATTTATAAGGGAGCAACGCAATGAGGTTAGCTGCTATAGGTAGTCTCAACTTTCGTCCAAAAGAGTTTGCAATATTTATCGCTACTTCTAGTTTCTCGTCGACTATTTGCCCGTTTATCGGGGTCTTTTCGTAGAGTCCCTCGCGTTGACGAATCACCTCATTCGCCCATTCGGTATCCGAAGCTTCCATTGAACGTACAAAGTCAGGTCGCAATTCAAACAATCCCGAGGAGACAAGGTCCTCCGCCGAAACAAATTGGCATTTATTCTCAATCTTCAGTGCACCCTGCGAAAGGTACTCTCCAAAGTAGTAGGACCCAGTAAGATCTTTGTGTTTTCTCTTCCGGGGGTTAGAAAAACCTTCCAAACTTCTATCAAATGAACAATATGCATCAATAAGGTCCATGTCTCGAAGAAATACTCCTTTGGGGAAACGAGTCGTGTCTATCACGAACAGACAAATGTCCCACAAATCCAATCCGCCTTTCCAGCTTATGGGCCAGTAGAAAGTAAGCTGTAACGCAACCAATAGAGAGCTCGTCCAAGAGACAAGATTGTCGAGCTTGTTTCCCCAATCTTTCTCACTTTGAAGATGTTAACGAGCGCCGCTGCAGCTGCTCTATCATCAGAAACGAAGATATGTTTTTCCCCTGCCAATTGTCGTACGCAGCTGCCTGAGACTTTATCCAAAATTGGTTGGTTGTACAAATGGACTTTGGAGACGATACTCGAGATAAGTAGCGGGGTATTTCATTTAATGCTTTGCGAACGCTTGGTTTATCGTCTGGGGGGTTGAATAGAAGGTATTCAGGCTCAGACACATTCAAATCTTGCATTCTGTCTGGCAATTCGTGGACCGTCATTTTCTCCCTTGTTTCGCAAGTAGATATTGCAAGTACCGCGAAGATTTGGATTGATTGTCGTTGTAAGGTCTCAATGAGATGAATATGAGAAGTTGAGAGAGCATCTCACGACTACCAAGCGGGGTAAAGGGCTTTTGAGTTAAGCCGTTCCTCAAGTGGCTATGGTAGGTATGCCTGTGTAAGCAGCCTTTTCAAGAATGTAACCTTGGTCAGAGTAATCTCTATGCCACGACGGTTGATAGGAAAACCCCAGTCAGTCCACGCCAATCAAAACTTGGAGGATCAGAAACAGACTGGAGGATCATGTTACAAGCTGGTGCAATATTTCTATCATCACTTGAACTCCTTCAAAAATTTATAGCAAATTCAATGTCTGATTGATTCTTATGAAGTCAGGTCAAATCATTATCTGAAATAGGAAAAATAATAATTCTGAACATTGACCTTGGATAAATCAATATTCAAGATAATGTTGACAGTTGAATTTTGTGCTGTGGTGACAAACTATTGCACCAACTGGCGTATGATCATAGGTCTGACAGTTTGTGCATATCCCGGAGATGATTATCCAGGAGCTAATATCATGGAATACTAATCATTTGATTAGTAGGATACAGACAAGTAGACTTTGCCAATGTTCAATCGCAAGGCTGTGCGGGCGCAAAACAAGATGTACGTTGGGGAATTCAATGGTGTGTAGTGAATAAGCCAGGACAGCCGTGATTGTAGAAATCGAGAGCGTGGGACTAGCTGTTCCCACAGGACTACACGTGATTTTCATAAGACTACTTTGATCGATCCACACCAAGCTTCACTAGCGGATGAATCGCGGTGGTTGTGGAAATGATTTTGATACCTACCCTACTTCACTGATGATATTACGAACTGAATAGAAGCGCATGAAGATACAGTAATGAAGCATAAATATCTAGAGTAACCAATTCTCTCTGGTTCAAGCCAGTCTAGCTTTGGTATCTCAAGAATATGCTCATCTCATGTCTACAATTGAAACCGTCGCAAAATCGACAAACAGATAAGCTGTACATCAACGCCATGGTCTAGAGAGTGGCAACGTCCATTTGATGATGGAGAAATGGTTG
>JWJB01010866.1:0-20553 GCA_000812895.1 Rutstroemia sydowiana | reverse complement strand
ACTCAGTGTTGCCAATAGCATCTTATCATATAACCAACATCGCTTTCGTTCTTCCTTTCTCCATCCTAGCCCTTCTTTCTCCTAGCCATTCATTGCCTAGGACTTTTTGATGCTATTCTAGCCCTTCCTCCCTGAGCTTTTCAGGACCTTTTCATTTGGAAGTTACTGGCTAGCCTATGATGGGAGATTGAAAGCGCTGATTACTAGCCGCAATATTGACAAAAGAATATTGCTTGTAAGCAGTATGATATAATAATTTTCACGAGCACATAAGATCATATTACTACGATAAGACGCTAGTATACTATACGGATATACGTCCAAGTGAAAGTGGGTTACCTTCCTGATTATAAAAGCCTCAAACAATCTTCGCTTTTCAAGCTCAAAATCTTTGACCAATGATAACCTTCCTAGACCCACGCGTGTACTACTGTCTTGAAATTTATGTTGTAAGAAATGTATCCTTGATAATACTCAGTGTTTTTAAATTCCTATCCTTTTCCTCTTCTTCAGACCTTTCTTCCTAATCCTTCCTCTTCCTAAATTCCTTCTTTTTCCACACATTGATCTCCTCCTTCCTAAATTTATATGAGGATTATGAAGGTTAAGAGTAGATAAAGATAGATTTTGAAATAGAAAAATCAAATGTTATCCACAACCTTACCCCAACCCCACATCATGTTTAGAGGATTATTTTGCCAGTGTGTACCTTTAATTTTCGTCGACTACAACCTTACTATCACCTTTCTAACATCATGTCTGACAGCGACGGTGAATCTGATCACATAGCTGCCGAATCAAGTCTCCCTTCTTATTCCTAACTCTTTCTTCCCGTTCCTAATCCTATTTTGGGCTCTCACTTTCCTTTCCGTGCCTTTTCTGTGATTAATTTTGGATTCATTCCTTTGTCTAATTTGTGAGCGCTAGCGAGCATTCCTAAATATGTCCCAGGAAGAGAAAAGGCTGGGAATTTGAGGAATATGACATTACTAAGTGATTTTATATTTCTCCTGTTACTCCATATATATACTACGTTAAGAATAAGCTAGTACGTAATATATGGGCTATATTATTGGCAACACTGAAACCAGTACCCTGCCGGTACATTCTCCTTAGATAGCCTGCGTAATGGGTATACATCGGCCGCGTTGAGGGTAGAATCACCCACCGTATGGGCAATAGATGAGGGTATTTTAATATTTCGGCTTGTACGTAAAATCCAAAGATTGTTGGGTTTGATATGGTATCAGCCCATGGATTGGGTTACCTTTGCGTCGAGATTTTTCCTGCGCAGCCCTATTGTTCTATGATGCGGGGCGCCGTAAGTTTTTAGTATCCAAGCTAGTATATCCTTCTTGAACGTCCATTCTCCAAAGTATATAAACTTTTTTAGTGAATAGAACATATGAAGTCTCTCTAAACGTATTAGCTCTTACCTCTAAGTATTTTATATCATATATCAGGGTTTGAAACCATTTGATGTGAGGCCAAAGTTTAAAGTATTAAGATATTCTATCTTATACCAAGAATGCAAAGACTCTTCTCTTGTCAGCATCAGCTTTATACTACAACAATATTATGTTGGTACATCGCTTTTGGATATTGTTGTTCAAGGATGATAGGTTCAAAGTAGAAATATATTTTATTTCGGATTGTAGATATAGGTATTCTTGTCTTGGGATATCGCCGCCCAACCATTGAGTGACTCACTAAACTCTAGACACTTGTAAGCAATTCTCCCAAGAGATCACCTCTCAGCCATTCAGTAGCTTATTGAAATTTATGAAATTTTGAATTCTACTCTAACTGAATAGGCTTACAGTCATCAGATAACTTAGAGAACCGTAGACAATCTTGAATATTCATCTCAGAATATCGCGACTCAGCCATCCGATAACCGATTGAAGTATATAGAACTAGGAGTTCTGCTCTAAATGAATCGGCTCTCAGTCATCAAGTGACTGAACCAATCGTGGTCAATCGTGGGTAGTCCTCCCAGGGCATGACTTCTAAGCCATTAAAGAACTCATTGGACTAGAGATAATCTGAACTATTCATCTTAGGGTCTTGCCTCTCAATCACCAAAAGTCTTATTGAACTTACAACAATTTAAGCTCTCCACTCAACAGTGTCGACTCTGAACCAATAAATGACTCATCGAACCATGAAGAATTTCTTGTTCTTCTCTAGAATGTAAGGCCCATTACTACCTAATGTACGATGTATATTTGTTTTCCATAGTACCTTTGTCCGAGGTATATAGATGAGATATTGAAATAGTTTGACTGATTGCTGCGACTTGAAGACTCTTATCTAGATAGATAAGTTATATATCTATTAATATTTTGATATATCTTATTTCTTCTATGAGTGTTATTTGATAACTATAACTTAATCAACTAAATCGTCGTATCCTTTGTTACGGATCGAAGACTCTTCTCTTAAAGTGTCAGATACGTACTAATAGGTCCTCAAAAGATAAAACCTCTTCAGGTATTTCGTCTGTAAGTGTACCGTCTCGTTTTACTAAATACTTCATCAAGGTTTAGTATAATATATACTTTCGTTTGACATTGACAGCTGCTAGAAGAGGACTTCTCCTCTTATCTCAGTACTGATTGACTCCCAGTTGAGCGGATTGGAGAAGAATCATTATGAATTTTGGAATCAGATGTTCATCAAATGATCATCAGAAGGATCTCTAGGAAGGTTAGATGAGAAATAGCTAAATAGATATCGAGGCCGGCTAAGCTGTCTACGCTGGTTAAGAGGATGCTAGACTGACCACGCTGGCTCAGCGGGCTACCAAAGCAATTTAAAATGAAGGTACAGTAGAGCTTATCTGACTAGATATCTAAGCCAGCGAGGTTGACTACTCCAGCTAAGCATACATCACATCTCATAAGCATGGTTTGGTAGATCTGAGATTTCTCTTAACTCTATGAATTATTGTGATACCTAGCTGCTACTACACTAACTAATCTGCCTCGAGGCCACAAATGCCAGACTATCCACTCAGTACAAGATGCTATGGAAGAAAGTGGATATATCAAGCTATAACAGAACCTATTGAAAATGCAGCAAATTACTGCTCCTTTGACAAATCCAGAAGTAGCTGAGCGTCAGCCTTCTTCTTCTCCTTCTCCGCATCTAGCATATCCAAAACGCCGCGTCCAGCCTCGACTTCTTGTGAATTATCTACATTCGGGTTGGAAGCAGATGGAGTAATCTGTGATGGAAATAGAGAATCGACGTGAGAGATAAGTTGCTGTATTGACAGGCTGCGAGGGAGAAACATGGCTGATGGGTGGGCTGTTGTGGGGCCTATAGCCATACCACGACTAGGAACAGCCACAAGTGGACTGAAGGGCAAGGCTGCAGTCCATGGCGGAGTCATTTGCGAGGCTTGTGTATCAGAAGTACCAGGCTGCTTCCTTACCCTGGCCTTGCTCTTTGTATCAAGTTGAGGCTGAGCGGCGACATCAGTCTTGCTTTCCTCAGCCTTGTTCCACTTTGCCTCAGCCTTCTTTATCTTCTCTGGCTTCTCGTGATTAATCTCCTTTTGTTCACTGCTTTTGATAAGAGCCATTGTACGAGTAGCAGCCTCGGTGCGGAAGAAGGTCATCTCCTCGCGGAGTTCCCATTTTGGACGAGGTGGAATAGGGCGATCTTCTTGGAGGGGCATTGAGGTGCAGACAGCCTCGCGCTTTGAGTCTCTGACAACATTGTTACGATATCGGCGCTCAGCACCCATAGCACCCTTTTTCTGGCTCATTCCGCGGATCCTGCTGTTGTATTCACCGGCAATGACAGCCCAGTCGATGATACCACCGGCTGCCTGGTGGCGCTGCACGATAGCTGTGAGGATATCTCGCTCTTGGATAGTCCAGAACTCGTCGTTCTTGTATGGCTTACCAAAGCAACGGCTCAGGACCTGATTGCGCCATGAGTTGAGTCTTTGGACGGATGCTTTGTCATTCCAGTCAACGGACATCGAGTATCTATACTCGCGCGGCTCCTCGTCAACTTTCCTATATCCTCCAGGGGCTGCTCCATCGTCGATCTCCTGTTGTGCATAGATCACGAGCTTAGTTA
This sequence comes from Rutstroemia sydowiana, assembly GCA_000812895.1. Lineage (NCBI taxonomy): Eukaryota > Fungi > Ascomycota > Leotiomycetes > Helotiales > Rutstroemiaceae > Rutstroemia > Rutstroemia sydowiana. The sequence goes on along the minus strand of JWJB01010866.1, from coordinate 16,458 downwards.
AATCGGGATTGCCGACTTCTGCTTGGGTTCGATCAGCCTTGCCGTCATTAATGCTACGAAAGCCTCGCGGAGCGACTGGTTTATGCTTTTGATTGACCTAAATGTCTCATTAGTGATGCTACGGGAAGGAGGACGAGGCTGAAACGTACGTGAACCTTCTTCTCTTCAGCATTCATGTTGGTAGTATCCGTAGTGACGAGCGGGGCAGGGCTCCAATCCACATAGCCTGGCACCCCATCGGAGGGATTGTTACTTGGTGGTGGAGTAGCTGATAATTCTGCTACTTGTTTCTGTTTTTTCGCCTCATGAATAGCTTCCTTTGTATGGGCGAGGTCTTCACCAGGCTGAGAATGGCGACGCCTTTTGCCACCATCTTTCTGTTGCTATTCAAACATCAATATCTGGGATATATTTGTAGATCAAGTGGAAGTAGAACTTACTGAAGCAGCTTGAGCACTTCCCTGACTGTCAGAGGGAGAAGTGAGGAGCTTGAAGGACAGTTAGCAGTAAACTCAGTACCAAACACAATGAACTTAACGTACAATTTGATCTCTGGGTCTGCTTCTTTCTTGCTGGTGGGCGAGTATTCTTGCAGCCTGAATATACCCCGGATGATTTGGATTAACCTCCTCGAACAAACGGAGAGGACCGAGATCTTCCAACTCTCGCGCCGCACGAAGAATGTCTTCTGTCGTGCGGCCATATATTCCCTCGCAGAACCTTAAGATTGCCTCAAGCAAGACATCGTGACCTGGATTGAGGCGGATGGCAAGCATGATGGTATCCGCGTTACGACGCTCGTTTTCACGCATATCGTTTTCAGGGCCTTCCTGATTTGGGTCGGGAGCTACTGGGGATTCGAGGCGCGTGTAAATGCCTAGCATGAGTCTGGCGATTGACTCAGCATTGTTGAGGTCAATCTCGTTGAGGATGGATAATCTATTGTAGCGAGGTAAAGGCGGAGCCATGTTTGTATTTGCTACACGAAATCTGTTGTTAGTGAAAGACCGCATCATGGGTTTGTTTGGAGTGATATTGGTAAATTATTATAGAAAGTCAGAGGGTGAATATGGAATGAAGAAGACTCTTTGAACAGATAAGGAAAGGCTGTTGAAGTGAGAGTTTTGGACAAAACGAAGAGTTTTAGCGCAGTTTGGCTAGTACGGCCATTCCGGAAAGAAGGAAAGGATATGCTGTACAAGAAGATATACTTGGTATGTCTGTCAGTGGTAGTAGGATATATGAAACGAAGTACATACTAGTACGGCAAGATTCTGTTTATTGTGAATAACGGAGGTGAAAACGTCGTAGTGAAGTGAATCAATCTAGATGAAGAGATAGTATTAGCAAACTAGCACCAACTTTAATGTGCAAGTAGGACATAATCATTCAGATAGTACTAGATAGATGCAGAAAGTGTCTCTGAAAAGTGATTCACACACCCATAACACACGATGACATGCGTATTACACTGTAGAGGACTGGGGATGGTGCTTGGTTTTCGACGGGCCCGGAGTTCAACGTATTCGATTTTTGAGAGAGAGAGGGAAGGTATTATGGGTTGGAGCGGAAGATTTGAAAGATAGAATACGTTGATTTGAAGGTTCGACTCGACGGCGCGCAAGAGAAAACAGAAGGGAGAGCAGAGTTACTTCAACTTACCTGGTAGACTGTTTACTTCTCTTGAAAGAGTCTTCAGCAATAGATAGATAGGAAAGAGTGGAGGCGAGGCAATTTTAAGTCAAAACTAGAAAGCAAAGTGAAAAAACTCTGGAAGACTTCTCAAAAAACAAAGTTGAGGCTTGAAGGGAGAAAAAAGAAGAAGTGCAAAGAGAAGGGAGGGCAGGAAAACTCTTTTGTGTGAAAATATTTAGCGTGAGGCTGTTAAGCCCTCCCCCAGGGCCCTAGCCTCACTGTTTTATTTTATGAATAATTACAGCAATAAACCAATAGAAACAGAGAAATAGATGACCATACGGGCGCCTAAGGCTACATCCTACAGACAGCCCTGTCTGGTTAGATGTTCTTTGTTTACATGTAAGAAGTTTGAAGATATAGTTATGGGGCTTGTATTATCTTCAGGCAATATCTCAATTCTTTGAAAGAAGCATAGACATCACTTGCGCAGCCAAATAAGCAATCGAAACGTGAAAGAAGAGTTTCTGCGCAGTCTTCCAAGCCGAAAAAGCCAGAAGCAGGCGCCGGCGGAAGAGCCACCACTCCACCTCCGCCCTTCGCCCCCTCTAAAACAACATACGAGGCCCAGTCTTTGGTAAATCAAACAAAAAGACCTGGTGAAGTTCTATAGATGCTCGAAGATCTTGCATCGAAACTGTGTTTGAAGGATGATTTCCGTTCGGTGACGCGGCCCCCCTCTACCTTCCCCAGTGGTTCCTGCCATTCCGGGAGTGTTATTGGAAAGTATTACCCTATATAGCATTTAACTACGCAACAAAAAGACTATCTACCATTCTAACTGAACTACTCTGACTGAAATTGTTATTCTAGGACCGCATCCTCTCTATTCTCATGAATCCACCGACAAATACTTTCCCGAAGACGAAGTCCTCGAATAGCTGGATTTCGACTATTGTCGTTCCCTTTTTCTTCTCGTGAGAGCTTTCGATAGTTGCCATCTGCTTCAGAGTACATATTAGCCTATGGATCATGACATGTCAAGGGCCGGTCACGATCAAGTTAAGGAGGAACCGAAAACCGAATGATTACCACCGAATGGCAGAGTTACGTTTAGCTAAACAGCCATAGAGGTCACATCATACCCACAGAACTGAGATATTAGACAGACAATTAGTTGTAAAATGCAAGGCTTATGTCAATTGGTACTATTGATGGTGTGGTGCAACCGGAAACTCTGTGGGTTTCAAAGAACTTTGAAGTTTAAAACTATGATAAGACCAAACGGTTTCCAGGACTATGGAATGCTGCTGGAATGATGAGAAATATAGGACTAGGAATACTAAGTTTAGGATCAAGAAGGGGACATTGAAGGTATCGCTAGCATTGCGTACGAGTATAAAAAGGAAAATGACGCCAGTATCTAGGGGTTTTTGGGTGTTGGAAGAACCAGAAAGATAAGATCTTGGGAAGCTACGGTTAGATTGAGCTTCTTTTAATCTTACGTAGCTTCTGTCTCCTAGTGCGCTGAAACTGATTTGTACTGCATTACGAGGATCCGCAAAGATGCATCCTTGGGCTAATTGTTGAAGATTATTCTATCAGGCTGACAGCAGAGCTAGAGATATCATAATACCTACGAACATTCATAGTAATTTTCATCTACTGCCAAATATTTATATTCCCTATGTTGTGATGTATGGTGCCTGCTAAAACCGAAGCGAGTGATGCAAAGGCCCTCCTTCTCGAAAGGAGATACATATTTTCTATGGAACTATACCATCTGGAATCACAGCTCTACCTCTTTATTGGATTCATCTTTGGAACTTCTTCAAATTTGAACAACGTATCTCCAGTCTACCGTGAGATCCATATGCAGCATTGCCAGCACCAGCAGCTCCGCTTCCAGAACCATTACGACTGGAATATTAACTGACAAAGTTCTTCTCAATCTAAGTGAACTCCTTATCCATACTATTCAAGTTGATCCGCCGTTTAGTGTGATCATCTCAGAAGCAGTGGGCTGATATACTTGTCTGGACTGCGGGTCGACCAATATCGTGTGCTATGTTGTGAATTGTGCTGTCAATTTCTTGCGTGTTGGTAGTCGCTCAAGAACATCTGCTGTAGATTAGCTTTGACGAAATCTGGGAATTGGAATATTGGTGTGGAACTTGCTGGTTTCATGCTGAGAGATCAGCTTTGATTTGTCTGCCTGTTGTAACTTCTGTGTCGGTCTACTATAACAACATGCTATCAGAACATGTGGCATTCTATTGGTATCAATAGGCCGTCGAGAAGAGTGAAGCAGCGACCATAGCATATTTGATCCTCTTTCAGCTTTCCACTTGCATCGTTCTGTGTGTCTCCATAATTCTCTTATTGCTCCACGGGGGCGCTTACTAGCTTCTCAGGCTTAATTATGAGGGCGATGAACCCTTGTGAGGGATTAATCGTAGACGGGCATTTCGTGCCTTGCGGATCTAGAGCTAAAGACGAAGGTCGAAAGTAGTATTGGCTGCGGTCTGGTGTAATTAAAATAGACGTAATGGCGCTATGGGACACGAGGGAGTCGAGTTTATGTTTTCAGTTGGTCCTTGGAGGTCTACGTCGCCTAGAATCTCGCATCTCATCGTCTCTTGCTGTAATGGTGCTGCGCGCTGCGACTGCGAAGGGTTTCCGTTGGCCATCATGGAGATGATGATGGTGCGGGGGCGGACAAGGTGCTAGATCATGAATCGAACTTCGCGAGGGAGTTTGTTGAAACCGCCTTTGCCGCAGGTTTGGCTGCGGAGTATCCAGCGCTTTTGCAAGAAGCGACTTTACTATCAATTGCGCAACTAAGAAGAATAGACTATGTTGCTGCAATGCTGCCAGGAAAAGACGTAAGAAATCTCTATACGGGGTGATACTCACAGAAAGGCTGCCGAAACCCTTTTCGGGTTTGACAACCGATAATGCCTTACAGACTTCGATGTGGAAATAGCCGTTAGGTACTTGCAAAGTAGAGACAGCATCGAGCGAGTTGCATGTCGTCTAATTCCCGGCTTTGAGGAAGGGGCTTAGTTCGTTCTTTCAAGCAGCTGCCTGTTGGCCCCAGAAATTAGTTCGAAAGTATTTATTATGACTCTCCATCCAATAGTCCTAGGTAGAGTGAGAACACAACGATGAGATTCAACGGGGATATATGTCTGCGTGCCGTCGATTTGGGTGGCCCCATGATTTTGTTCTGTTTCCATGGGGGTGTTTGGAGCTGCTGCTTGCCATGGTATTCCCATGCATAAATACGAATCTAATTGCAAACCTTATTGTATTACATAGTTTGTTTCTCATATTTCGAAAATAGCAAAGCCTTTGCCAATTGTTGCCTCCAATATGACTAAAGCCGGCCAAATTGAATATGTCCTAGGATGTTCCGGAGTCGAGAGTAGGCATTCCCTTGGTTCATGAGGTTTGGGCGCCATTTAATTTCGAATATCAAGGGCCGAACGGTCTGCAACGGTGTAAGGATTTTGAGGTATTTTAGCATATCTGTTAAGGGTGGTGCTAGACTGGTCAGCAAACATTCACATGGGTATAGGAAAGAGAAATGAAAAGAAAGAGAAGAGGATGATAGTTTTTAGGAAGTGGCTAATTGCTTATATTATTCTGAATTCTGTATATATCAGAAGATATCGGTAATTTTCAGACTGCTGTCTATCGAGGGCTGTAAGATTGATCCAACACATAATTCTAGAGGTTGTTTGGGATGATGACTATCAAGTGACGAGATGAATGATGAATAATCAAGAGATAGTCAAATATCTTCAGATGTTGATTGTGAATCTATGCAAACTTGAGCCAATTACTTTTTGCTATAGACGGAGCATTCTTGAGTGTGTGTCGACTTAAGGAGGGAAATTTGCCTTGTGCGAAATGAAAGATTCTTTTCTCTTCAATCAGATTGTAGGAGCTATCAGACCCGATAACAGTAATAACTGGCTACGGCCCTAGCATGGATTTATAGGTAAGGTTGCCCTGCAAGCGGTCAGCTTTTATTGAAATAAACAAACCCACAAATTGCAAAGTAGAACGGTATTTTTCAAATTCCTACTGCATAATTTAACATCTGGGCGTCCAGCACTTTCTAATCTGTCTTTTTAACCACGGGAAGGACATTGAAGGGTGCTATTCTACGTATTGTATGTTTTACACTGCAGCTGGAAGCTTTCACGGTTGCTACGTCCTACCTCATTTAGAAAGCATTTCTAGCTTTAGATGTTTTTTTACAAGCTCTTCTAATCGGTGCCCGCCGCCTTTCTTTGTGCGCGAGGCAATCTGCCTTCATCACCTTATCTATAATGCAATTTGTACTAGTAAAAGGCGGACCAGATAGTATACATTGATTACCTCCGACTTCATTGTCAATACGTTAGACTAAGACGCGATATATGGGGGCCTTTCTCAGCGACTTCAACATATCCAGATTCTACATTGGCTCCCTGCAATAGCCGTTTCAGTGATCCGAAATCTGCTTCGAGCTTCGACGTCCTTTTCAGATACAATTACTACTGTGCCGAAGTTATATTTCCATGTACGTCCCGCGATTGCCTTGATTTATGCGAAGTAGTATGGAGTTTTGCTCTGCGCCGTTAAAACCCAATACCGCTATTCTGATCCCTGCTTCCCATCCCCCTAAGAACATATGCAGTGCAGGGCCAAATTAGCCACTCCTTCTACCTAATTACTTGTATGCTGCTGCACCTTCAGGGTATTAACTATGGCATAAAAATCAAGATCAAATTACTGTAGAAACCTGGTTTCTTCACAGAAAAACTAGAATTAGGAATTGTTGTATTCTTCGTCGAAAGAGTGAAGTCCCAGAGACGGAGTTTTCTGCTGCGAAAACTTGACTATTGCCTGATATGCCTTAACTTTGATATTTCTTGGGTTTGAGTGGAGGCTTAACCTGCTCGATATCGTGCCATCTCCAGCATTCTGCGTATTATCCAATGCCGTAGACAGCGCCGATAAGTTCTGCAGGCAAATGAAGTACTTAGTGAAGGAGATAAACATCACTGTTCACTAGACAACTCTTAGCCTTTTGTGTTCAGTTTGTATACCCAGCCGTAAATTAGGTACGCATGTTCTGCTAGCAGGCTTGATCTCTATGGTGTTTGTGACAATCCGAATACAAGACTAGGGGTATTTGTTAATGATCGAAAAACTTGTTTAATGCTTCTTATCTATGGCAGATGTAAGTATTTATGGCGTATTTAGATCTCTATCGCGGATGTAAAGACCTACTTCATAATACCTCGAAAGCTATCATACTCGAATATCGTTAGCTTGTTTCAGGCCGAAAACCATACAAAATGAAATGTCATTTGACTGTACTTAGGTTCTGTAGATAGTAGATTAGATGCCACTCACAATATATTTGCTCAAAGCTCTGCTGTACTGCTACACGGTTTCCACATAGAGCTCTGTTCTTATGGCTTCCAGTAGTACGTTTGCCATACTGTAGTTTCCATCAATGTGGGTCTCTTAAGTACGTTTTCTTCTACGGCTATCCCGCCGTCGCCTTCTATAAATTCCTGGTTGATTTCGACCCAGAACTTTTCAACTTTTTTTTGCACTCCCATGTTTATCGACCTTACAACTTATCAATTAACTTAAATCGCTTTTGAAAAACATTCGACAATACTATTCATCCTTCCAGATATTCTTCAGAATCCCACCAGCAGCGTCTTCCTGGTTTCTATTAGACTCTTATTTACCATCTCTACCGAAAGAGCGCATACAGTTTCTTCCGAATTCTATCACGATCAGCCACGCTATTTCTTCGACACATTGCTTATAGCTTCTTTCATAATTATATCAAAACTAAATCTGCAGTTCACTTCGAAGCAGCACATACGGTTCTCTTTTTAGATTCAATCAAAGCCAGGCTCGCGATCGACGACAAGACAGCGACTATAGTCACTCCCTCAATCCTTCAAACTCCTATTCGCGATTTGCCTTGAAACAGCAACTACAATTCCTTTCAGAATCCATCAAAATCGAGCTTGTGATCTACCACCGACGAGCATCTACGATCTCTTTTTGAATACCTCTACATTGGGGCTGGCGATATACCTTGGAACAGTACCTGCAGCTTCTTCTTAGATTCATCCAGAATTAATTCGCGATCTATCTCAATTCAGCACCTAAAACTCCTTTCTAGATTTCATAAAGATCACGCTCCCGGTCTATATTCAAGTTCCAGACGACGTTTGGTTATAATTTCAATAGAGTGAGTTTCTTCTTGGAAATGCCCCAACTACTAAATTAGACTATCTTGTTATCCTGATCGCTTTGGAAATCCATCATGTGCACTTCTACACTTGCGTTCACTCCTCCAGAACTGAGAGTGTCTGTCCATTTATGTACTACTGATATACTAACCGTTTCTTTGCTTAGATACCGTCTTACAACAACTAAAAATGCCTTCTCGACGCACTCGAACAAAGCCCTCAAAGAAACTTCAAGCCACATCCTTCCTATTCGATACGATTGACATGGATGATGCGACATCCATTCGTGAGATCCTCAAGCATGCATTATCCAAGGAGCTTATAGAGCAGAGCGATGAGCTATCGCCGGCCGAGCCTACAAGAGAATTGACCGCAGCCGAAAGCCTCGCCTTGAATGATTTAGTTCGTCGATATAAGTTTGGCAAACATCACAAGTCTTGGATCAATGAGTTAGCGATGGATGCGCTCAATCAGCCCGATCATAAGCTTGTTCATAACGCGAAGAATGTCAGAAAATACATGAACAGATTTGGAGATAATGAGAATGGTAAATATGACACCGACCGAGATGAATTAGACATCAAGATGTATGAAACACCGCCCGATTTGCGAGATCCAGGGGCGGCGGAGTGGGTAGCGAAGATAACAGGACAAAAGTTGCCAGTGAAAGGAAAGGCCCCAGCAGTTCAAACGCAGTCTGGTTATCGCGAGGTACGTAAATGAAGCCTTCTCATGATTTAGATTCTAACAGATTATCTTATAGCCGCCTGTAGTCGACGATTCATACAGCCAATATGAAGAAATTGAAGGCTCCGATGATGGAAGTGGTGGCAGTGGCGATGGTTCCTCCAACAAGCGAAAGTCTACCAGTGATGAAGGAGATTTGGATGAGCTAGTATCACAATCAGGAGGGAGGAAGCGTGTGAAGAGAACCGTGGGTGCTCCCCTTTTCTAGTTGGAACAGGTAATTGATTATTGAATACATAGATTATTAAACCACCTCGAAAGACTTTTATTGTGCTCAAGACTGCCCTTAACAAAGCCGCCACGGTGAAGACTACTCCATACAATACATCCAACCAACTTGAATCGTCTCCTCCTCCCGTCCCAACCACCTGTCCACCTAACACTTTCTATTCTCCGATTGATACAGATCTAGAGCCTCCCCTCAAAGACAGGAGGGTCGCTCTCGATGTTATGGATACAGGATTTTATGAACGGTTATGTGCTCGACATACGAGGAAATCTAAAGAATTTGTATCGGCCTCCGCCTCAATGATTCCAATTACCCGCAGCTCCGAATCAGCAAGTACCTGTCCACCTAACTTCTTCTATTCTCCGATTGATACAGATCTAGAGCCTCCCCTCAAAGACAGGAGGGTCGCTCTCGATGTTATGGATACAGAGTTCTATGAACGGTTATGTGCTCGACATAATACGAGGAAATCTAGAGAACTTGTATCGGTCTCAGCCTCAATGATTCTAATTACCCGCAGCTCCGAATCAGCAAGTAATAGGGCACCAACCTCGAACAAGAAGAGAAAGGCTATAAATTCAACGCAACAAGATTCTCTTAAAGAAGAAGATACGTGGTCAAATGAAGGGCTCAGGCGATCAAAGAGACGGAAGGTTGCAGCCCTGACGAACAATCCTTTTATTGGGTTCGAAAGAAATACGCATGGGCCTCTCGCAATCGATGGTTCGCACAATACTATGGGACTGGATTCACATGTACGAGCCACGGCCATGCCCCGGGCTATTTCTATTCTTAATTTCGGTGCGGTCAATCAGCACATAGCCTCAAACCACAGCGACATCTCCACAAAAGGCCGAAATTCCTCTCACGCCAAAGTTGATTCATATTCTAAGGTGAGAACGGATAGCGTGCAGAGCTTGACGTCTAAGGAAGTCAGGCAGCATCTGAGTACCGAAAAAATGGAAAGCCTAGAAGGTGTTAAGCATGGGCTTCGGGAAATGACCCATAAAATCTTGTCCAATGGCCCTGGTTTATCCAAAACATCAACACCTGGACTTTGGACTCCAGGTTCTAATCAAGAGTTCAGCAGTGGGGAGGGCTCTAAAGCCAAGACAAACCTTGTTTCTAGTGCAGGTACCGCCAGCAATACTTTGGGGTCGGCTAATGATGATGAAAAGCCTAATAAGAAGCCTCACATCAAATTTATCACGGTGGAGGGCAAGCTTCAGATCGCTCGCAACTAATATGGCGAGCGAATTAACAACGGCATTTCAAACAACAGACTCTACGACGACGAGCCTAAGAGAGTACGAGTGCTTGGCGTAGTGGCCGCGGAGTTAGTTCAAGGTATGCACGGCATACAGCCTTTGACGCTATACATTCTTGCAGTTCGCATTCTCAGGTTCTGCTCCGGTTTCAGAGGCGCAGGTATTTTTGCATACCACAGTCATCTTTTCATTCTTCAATTCATGCAATTACCTCTTTGGAAGGGTTCTTGCTGAATGATTACTTTGGTTTATATTCAAAAAAGAGTTGCGTGACTTGGTAGAGTCAAGATAGATGAGATTGTTTGATGAAAGTTTGGCTTTTGGCTTTTATGTTCAACATTTTTTGCCATTTCTCGGGGTTTTACTGATTTCATTTAGATTTTTCGATACATGTTTATCTTTTATATGTTTGTTATATTCTTTGGGGGGGGTTATTATTTTGGTTTAGCCACACATACAATTATCAGTTATATAATGTATTTAAATCACTAGACTTTCTCAATACCTATGTAGAAAGGTCTCAATAATAATAGTCCCTTCCATGAGATATTATCCTGAAAAACCTGGCTTCTTATACTTCTTGTTTGATTGACTATCAACTTATTAAGACATGAACAAAGACAAATATCTGAAACTGTATACACTGTGGCTGCAAAAGGGCAATCATTAATGGAAAAATAGTCTAACAATTTAGTAAGAATCAAGATGTTGAACTACTAAAATACATTCATTCAAAAATAGAATTCTTAAAATCTTTGGAGACCCTATGTATATGAATCCTTGATTGAAAGGTGTGTTAATGTGTGGGCCTGGTACTGTATCAATTATATGCAGTTTGGATGATGCAATCACATTTTAAAAGTCAAGACTTATCACGTGTGTTCTGCCATACAAACGGCCTATACAATCCATACGCATACATCACACCAGACTACAATAATATTAATTTACTGTTCGATCTATAAAATACGCGACTGTTGAAGAATTACCATTCACATATCTCTCCGCACTGAAGCTGAATGTTCAAGAACGTGTTGTTTTCAAGATTTATCTCTCACTCAAATTGTATTACAAAGGCTTCCTCAACAACGAGAGAGCTTTCCAGCTACCACACACCGATCTTCTTCAGATACATTATCAAGATCATTACATAATTTAACAATCTTATATACCTTCTCGCCATCCTGCACAAAGCTAAAACTTGCAACACCTACTCTTTCTCTCATCTACCCACAGTTTTCGGCGACATTACTTCCAAAATGCCTCCAACTCAATATACCTCGCCCAATGAGCGCATCAAGCTTACTGACTATCGACCAATTTTTGACGGCGTCGACATGGAGGACCCCGTTGTCTTGCTGGATATTCTAAGAGTCTACAAATCCTGTGTTAAATATCTTTACACAAAGAGAAGCTTTGTGGCCAATAATTCCTGGGATACTTTACCAGCCTCTCAAAAGCAAGCGGTAAATCAATTGTTGGTTGTTCGCAATCAAAGCCACCTCATGAGGGACTTAGGAGATCTCATGCTTTCCCTCGTGGACTATCCCTCCAATGCAATACATGACCCATTCTATCGCGAGATACTTGTATCCACGATGAAAGATTATAGAACACACATCGCAGAGTTAGACGTGGACCCACACGATGATCCCCATACATACCTCGAAAGTCGCAGAAGTCTTCGCAATTCGGAATATTCCCAGAAGACTAAAGCTTTCAAGCAGCCATATGACGACGATAGCGCGGACGAAGAAATGAAGAGTTTTAAGATCAAGGGTGGGAAGAAGAATCAGAGGGAAGGAATGGGCAAGCATACGACTACATACGAAGAGGTAGCAGATACAGAAACAGAAGATGAAGACTTAGGCGATGAAGATATGGACGGTCATGGAATGTATAATGAGACCCAGGAAGAAGAAATAGTAAAGAACGATTATGCAGACAACGGAGAGATGGACGACGAAGTAGAGGACGAAGATACGGATGGGACCATATCAGGTACGGAGAAGGTACGGGAATACCTTCAAGTTCTTAATTCAAAGCTTATCCCATTTCCTAATTTTAATGACCATGACAGCTTACGAGTAAAACTCAGATTGTAGCATCTACCGACCGAGTCACACATACAAATCAATTTACTCGACTGATCGTGCGTAAAAAATTGGAAACCTTGAAATTTGATCATATGATGTCCGAATCGAGAAAGAGAAAGGGATTAATTATTCAGGGCGGGGATGATTTTGTAGCGACTTCGAAAAAGAGGAAGAGGGCGATGGCCGATGATACTGATGATAGTTTTGATGACCTTGAAGGCAGTAGAATGGGAACTAAATGTGTGAAGACAAACGTAAGTGCATCCATAGATCGTCGCACAAATTGCATACTAACAATGATATTAGAACCCAACATTGAGACAGGTCATAGGAAGAGGGGTGAAAAAGATCCGAAAGTCAACCACAGGACAAGAGCAGGGCATATTATCAAAAGCCGGAAGAGGCACTGATGATTTCATTGAGAATGGGGATTTGGTACTCCACGAAGTAAGTTCTTTCGCTATCGAATTTTGTTGTCGATACAAAGCTAACATAACCTGCTAATAGCCAGAGCCTTCACCGAAGCGAAAAGATGGCATCACTTACGCCCTCAAAGATGATCGGTCAAAACTCATTTGCGGCAAGCTAGACCCATCCAAGTTGCGAATTAGCTATGAAGTTACAGAAGAAGATCCAAACAACCCCGGCGCCAAACGCATGCTGGAAGATGCTGTCTACACCTATCAGCACAGGGTGGCTAGAAAAGATTTCTACGATGAGCAAACCGTTTACAAGATCAATAAATGGAGAATGCAGAATTTCAATCGAGGTGCTGGAGGAACTCGGCCAAAGAGGTACCCATGGCTGTTTCGGGAGATGGATACGCTCTGCGATATTCTAGAATCTCATCTACGATCCCCCGAAGTTGAAGGCAAATGGTCCAAGATTGAGTGGGAAACTGTCGAGATAGCATACAATGAAGCCTTCAAGGGACAGATACAAACTCGCGACGAACTCCTTGCAAAGTCCCAATATCGAAGTAATGAAAGGACTCTTAAAGTCTCGGCATCTAAACCACTGGGATGCAACCGAGCAGCACCCCATAGGAGCCTAACATCGCTGAAGAATCAAATCAAGAACTTCGTTGAACAGAGAGCAACAACACTGGTGGCAGCTGCCAAAGCAGCCGATTCTTCCCCAATGTCTTGATTGTACAGTTGCAGGTATTCAAAGAGAGCAACAACTTAATTCAGCTAGCGTCCAAATCATGAGTATGAGGAAGGGGGTCGCGGTGGGTCACAACAAGATTCTTTTCAGGAATCCGGCCATTTCGAAATAGAAAAACTGCATTGCTCTTCGCTTGGTCATCGTTTCGGGTGTAGAGGGCATTTCTAGTTGGCACAGGATTTTGCGGTATCGTTTGAAGGTCATACTCATCCAGGTCGCAGTTGAAGTGTTCCCGAGGTTCTTTCTGTATGCTTACAAGGTGGAAGACATGATTCTTGCAACAGTATGCAACGTACTACAGTATGTTGCCATACAGCTTATGTTAGATCTTTCTTTTTCAATCAGTATGAATAGTTGAATGTACGAAGTTAAGCCGCTCTCTGCAGCGCAAAGCGCGTAAACACACTAGTCTATCAATGAAACTATATGATCTGTATCCACCCGTAGCTGCTCGTAGCTGCCCTTGCTCTTTATTTTATATTATTCTCCTTGTCATTTTTTATGTCACATGACATAACCGAGTGTCTGATAGGGGCAACAATCTTCAGCCCATCAAGCCCATTTACCCGCATCGCTCACGATTAAATGCTAAAACAATTGCAACATGAGAATATCTCACATTTTGAAAAATCAAGAACTTTTTATTGACAAGGCTGTATGTCCCTAAGCAGGATTTAGACCGGCCCTATCCCATTGGAGAAGCTAATGCCACTAATAAAGCACGGTGTAGAGCACAGGGTTAAAAAAAAAGAACTAATGTCGAAACAACTGTCGGCATTTGGCTGCCACAAATAATCAAGCCCGTTTCTGCCTTTTCTTCGCCGGAGCTTCGTCGTTTTCACTTCTATCTGCCTCCACTTCTTCTTCTTTGACATTTGCAACTCCTCCGACATCTCCCTCAAGAATTTTAACCCCTTCTGCTACCGACTCTCCAAGCCTAGAATCCTTCTCAATGGCAGCTTTGGTATTGTCCACAGCGCCATCAGCAGCCGTGGTAGAAGTAGTAGGAGCAGCATCTTTCTTACCGCGGTTTCCAAACAATGCTAAAATCTCATGCAACGTGCGACGCTTATGAGGAGGGAGCACACTATTGTCCAGCAATGCGGTTATATCGGCAAACTTCAACGCCTGGTTTTGGCATCCAGTGGGATTGCGGTCTGATCCTTTACGGTCTGCCATCAACTTCAAACGCTTCTTTCCCGAGAAGACCTCCTTCATTAATGTGTAATCCCAGCTGCTCGGTATTGCCAATGGTTCTCCTTCTTTCTGCACAACATTTTGCAGCTCGGCATTGATATTTCTAGAGACAATTTCCCAGGGTATCGTTTTCTTGTTGTACTAAAATTAAAGTCAGCAAATGGGTAGAAATTTGGAGCAGCGTAGACATCTTACATTGTGCCTTAGAGCCTCTAACACCTGGCGCTTAAGTAGGACTCTTTCCTTTTCAGTCCAAGGTAAACGAGCTTGAGCCACTGCACCTCGAGTGCGGGTTTTAATCTGACGGCGACCCTTATTTAGACTCTCAACCTGCGCCTTGTCGTACCAATCAAAGTTTGCAATATTCGGGTAACAGCGAACATCGATCTTGGAGGGATCGCTCTTATCCTGACGTGCCATGAAGAACTTGCTAGGGTCTTCTATACCGTATTGTGCATCAGTGAGATCTTGACCCGTCATGAATTCCCAATTTGCTTTGGGAGCCGATTTGTTTTTCTGGAGGCCTGATGATTGTATTGATGTAGCGTCTGGAAATTGTGTCGTAAACTCCAGGTCGTCTCCTTCGTCGGCGTCATCCAAATCCCCTTCTTCGTCGGCATCCGTAACGTCGCTTTCAGATTTGATCTTGGGGCTGCGCGTACGATCTCTCTTTGTCTGCGTTGATATCTGAGGTTCTTCTGTGACTATACTTGCCGGTCGACTTCTAGATCTTCCAGTCGGAGTAACGCTTCCTTCACTAGGCAATTTACGCTTCCCTTTCAGGTAGTTAGGCTGCGGTTGGACTGTATCGAGTACGATGATCTTGTATCGATTCAAAGTCGTGTTTGGCTGCTCTAGTACTGTTTTAAGCACATCCCAGTATTTTAGATCTACCTTCTGTGCTATTGCAAAGTTTACAAGCTCTCGAATTGTTTCTGCCGCACGCCGGATCTCAAGGTCGTCAATTCGAGGTTCAATCTCCTTCATCGTTGCCCAATTCTGACGAGTGAGTAGGGACCAAGTAGCGGTGGCGACTATCGTAATTGCGTATCCATTCCTTAACGGTATAGCTTCGAGAATTGTTCTTTGTGGGCCGAATAATATTGCTGGGGTGCTCTCCACTGTTGGAGTGGGAAGGTATGTCCATGGTAAATTGATTCTTCTACATCTGAAGCAGAATTGTCCCGTGTTGTGTGTATCCTTAGCCGACGAGCATGCTTCGATTTGCTTTGGAAATTCGATCCCCGCGGGCGGTGGTCTAAATACGTTTCTCCTTTCTCCTCTCTAGCCCAACCGTTAGCTTCTCCTTCAACTAATTTGAGGTAACCCATGCAAATAGTGCTTTCGTATCTTCAAAGTAAATCATATAGAGTAGTAGCTGTGTTAGTTATCGACTAATGTGGCGTCTTTGACCCAATAACGATAGCAGATCGCGATGAGCGACGGTTGTCGTAGAAGTGCATCGAGAAGTGCTGTGGTAAAGAACAACATATCTGCGATATCAAGAGGCTTCGGATATGAATCACTGCCGTAGAGAAGCTCGGTGGCGTTTATGTGGGTGGATATGAAGACCGATCAGAGAAGGCGAAGAGGGGCGGGAGATTGGTGCGCGAGGTAAAAGAACGATCAATACGTACCATGATGGGTTGCAGAGGGTTTAGGTTCACCTCTTTCAATAGGAAAGAAGCTTAAGTAGAAGAAACGCCACAGTAGGAGCGCGTTGTAAATCTTTTTCAAGTAGTTATGGAAAAGAGAGAAAAAAATCAATGAAAAAATTTCTATCTTATTTCCCACTTTGCTTAAGTCTTTTCCTGTGATTCATTGATTCATATTCTAAGGTGAGA